>JAUCBJ010008427.1:0-157274 GCA_032718475.1 Nemertoderma westbladi | reverse complement strand
AATTTCATTATGGTAAACAAAAAATTTAAATTTAATTTAAATAATAATATTGATAACGGGGCTATTAATAATAATATAGGAGACACAGGTGGTCCGGCCAACCGAAGCCTGCAAGGCAACGTAGTTAGTACGCAGGGAGTAGCGGGGGTGAGTGACCCCGACGGGAGCCTGCAAGGCCACGTAGTTAGGCAGGGAGTAGCGGGGGTGAGCCAACCCGACGGGGGCCTGCCCAGGCCACGCAGTTGCACAGGGAGAGGCGGGGGTGAGTAGACCCAGCCGCAGTAGAGACAGTGCGTCGACTAGAGAGGGGTGTAGAAGTGAAGTAAGAGATAGTGAAGTTAGAAGTGGCGAGTGGGGGGGGGGGGGGGGGGGCTACGGGCGCCCCACCACGGAAGATTAGTGGCGAGAGAGGGGGGGCAGAGAATGTCCACAAGAGGGACATAGAAGTAAAGTAAGAGGTAGTGAAGCAAGAAGTGGCGGGTGGGGGGGGGGGGGGGGGCTACGGGCGCCCCACCACGAGAGATTAGTAGCGAGAGGGGGGGGGGGGCAGAGAATGTCCCACAGGCGTCGGCGGATAATGCGCAGGGTGAGATAGGTGAACCGCAGCACCCGACGACGGAGAATAGTAGGGGGATGACGAGTATCCCCAGGAGGGTCCAACCGGACAGAGTAGAGTCAGATGTTAGCGCCGAGAGTGGGCGAGCGGGGAGACGTCAGTCAGAAGAGAGAAGAAGAATAGTAGAGTTTAACCGGGAGGTTGAAGAGAGAAGAAGAATAGTAGAGTTTAACCGGGAGGTCGAAGAGAGAAGAAGTGAAGAGAATAATAGAAGAATCGTTTCTAGGAGCAACTGGAGAGCGAGGACAGATAGCGAGCCGTCGATAGTAGAGGTGGAGTTAGGGAGTCAGTGGGGTCGAACTCCGGGAGATTGCCGTCGCCCCGGAGAAACGCACCGCACGCCAGGAGAGGGGTGCAGAACGTACCGAGTACGAAGTCGAGAACAGGAGAGGGGATCGAAGAGAAACTTCCCGACGGGATATAGCTGCCGATCGAGAGTACGGTAGTCGCGGGGAGATTCGAGATTCGAGAAGATTAAACTTCGGTTCGGAAGGGCACATGCAGACTGCAGGACATACTGTAGGCCTTACTGCACATACTATTATAGGCCATGCTGGGAGAGATAGTGTAGGCGATAGGATAGCGCGAACGACGGGATTAGATCCGGAAGTCGCGGAGTACATACCGGTAGGCAAGAAGTGGATAGGCCTATATCGGTACCAGCACAGCAGCATGACTATAATATGCAAGGACATAACATATATCCGGGGGAGGGGAGAGTTATTGCAGATAGATGTATGGGCCCCAATATATTAACATCAACCCCAGTACCAAACATACCGGTGGGGGGGGGGGGGGGGGGGACAGGGTGACATTCCCCCATTACAATATCAACAATATACTCAAACAGGAATAAGAACATCGAACCCCCTGGACGAGAACAGATCATGCGACACGGAAATATGGAGGGGGCCGCTACCCCCAATGATATATCCGAGACAGAGAGAGGTCAACAGATAGCCCGACGGGCGGACCGCACCCAACGGGAGAATCTGTACAGCATCCATCGAACCCATTGGAAGCACAGGCGATGGGAATGGCTACATTAATCGATGCATTAAAGACCAGGATCGAGTTACCACCCGTAGAGCCATTTAAATTCGATGGAAGTAGGCCGGAAGAATACCTGCAATTTCGGCGCATGTACAGCAACGAGATATTAAGTAAGAACTTGACGCAGGCGGAGTGCCTAAAATATCTACAGGTATATACAGGAGGCCCAGCGTACGACATCGTGAGGCAGTATCAGGGCATCGAGGGCGGCTTCACGACTGCATGGCGGGCGCTAGACAGGGAGTACGGGCACCCGGCCAAGATCATCCGGCAAACCCTGAGGGGTATAACATCGGGTGGCCTACAGGATAACCCCGTTAGCATAAAGACGTTTGCGAACAAAGTCGAGAAGGCGCTAATCGTGTTGAAGACGCTAGACGCGCCATACGAACTCAACGCATCTAATAACATCACCACGATAGCGCAGGCACTGCCGATCTGGCTGCGGAGCAAGTGGAGGAAGATCGCCTTCTCCACTCAGGGAGAAGAAGGGTGCGGAACCGGGCCTAGAAGAAATGTCGAGCTTCCTCAACTACGAAGCCGAGTTGATCACAGACCCAGTCTATAGTGAGGATAGTTTGGGGAAGGCGCCAAAGACCGAATACAACAGGCCTAAACCCGAACACAATCCTGCAGATCCATTCCCGAGAGTAAGACAGTCGCTACCACACGCGGCCACACAGGGGGCTACAAGCCCACAGTTAGCTGGGAGCAGGGCCACACCGTGGCAGGGACAGAAAGAAAATAACACCACAAATAAACATAATCCCAACATACCCAGTAGGCCGAGTCTAGATAACCAAAACACTAAATCGGTAGATATAAACCTACGCGCGATACGTGAAGGACTATACAGGGAACGCTATAATCCAGGATTCGAATGTCAATTACATCGGGACGGAACCCATAAGACCATGAGTTGTAAGCACTGGCAAGCGTTGCCCAAACAAGATCGTATAGCCTACACAGACGCAAACGGACTATGTCATCGATGTGTGGTAGAAGGACACAGATCCGGAGAGTGTAGAGAAACAGCAATAGGAGAGGATGAGACTGGAGGCCAAACAATGGCTACGAGCACGACAGGAGTAAGGAGAAAGAGGAAAGTACTACTCGGGGTAGTACCAGTGAAGATAACAGGACGAGGCGGCCGATCAGTCACAACATTAATGCTGGTCGACAGCGGAGCAGCCTTCACGCTGGTGGAGAATTGGGTGGCCGAAGAGATAGGGCTAAAGACGAGGCCGAATAGGATGGCGGTAACTACCGTCTCAAGTAAAGATGAGGTCCTGGAGATGAGGACGGGACGGTGCAAGATATCAGCGATTGCACCGGGATGCGACTATGGGGCGACCATCGACCCCATCCAGGTGATAGAGTCGATAAATATCAACGCCAGGCGACCAACCAACATTGAGGTCGAACAATATAGATTCCTGGACAGTATCGATTTCTCAATACCAGAGGTGGACGTTAGGAAGGTATCCATTATAGTAGGAATGGACTGCCCGACGGCCCACGAGAGAATGCAGACGGTCTTCGGCGAAGACAGACAGCGGGATCCGACGGCGATCCTCACGCCGTTCGGATGGACGCTTAGCGGCCCAGTTAAAACCAAGATTCCATCCAGGGTGACGGAGACATCAGGGTGCATGTTACCAGGCACCGTAGACGCAGAGGACGAAGAGAAGAAACCGGAGATGGTAGATGAGCCAGACGGGGAAGTAACAGTAGGAGAGTGGGCGGAGGAGAATGGATTTGACGCGGAAGACTTAGAGGCAATGGGAAGGAACAAGGGTCCCAGCAAGTATCGGTATGGGGATGGAGAGGAGCGGACGGCGAGATGTCCGGAGGACAACCCGGAGGAGCGGACGGCGAGATGTCCGGAGGACAACGTAGTCCGGAGGAGTGTCCGGAGGAGTGTCGGAAGGAGTGTCCGGAGGAGTGTCCAGAGGAGTGTCCGGAAGAGACGCCGGTCCGGTTGAGAGGCATACCGACAAGGGGGAGGTCGAGTAAGAAGACAGGATGGAAAGGGATAGGATTACTATTGTTCGTTCTGTTTTATCTATTCTTCCGATTTCCTTTCATTCTGCCGCCGGGAGACCAGATGAAGGGTGGCATTTTGCTGCCAGGAGATCAGAAATTTAAGAAGGTGGTGGAGAGACCCGATTTTAGGGTAGCAGAAGAGGGAGAACCAATCGGAAGAGGGAGTGCGGCGAATCCTACAGGACCTACAAGGGGAGCAGTGGGAGAGTGCCTGTTGGAAGAATCGACCCTAGTTAGATGAAGTTTAGTCGTCCAATATTTTGGACTGAGGGGGGTGGGAATGAGGGCGAGACGCCCTTCCCACACAAATAAATAATTAAAAATAATTATAAATAATAAAATAACAAATAAGTAGAAAAGATAGTAAGAAAGTTAGAAGTTAGTAAGAAAGTAATAGTAAGTAGAAAGTCAGAAAGTAGTAGAAGATAGTAAGTAGTAGTTAGAAGATAGTAAGAAAGTTAGAAGTTAGTTAACGTTAGAAGTCGGCGGGTATAGGGAGTGTGGTATATAGACATACCACGGGAGTAGAGGGGTACATGGTACCGTTAGAAGTCGGCGGGTAAGGGAGTGTGGTATATTGACATGCCACGAGTAGCAGAGGGGTTGTGGGCACCGTAAGCGCCACGTAGAGTAGAGAGAGGTAGTAGCTAGGGAGAGGGTTGTGGGCACCGAAAGCGCCACGTAGTTAGAAGAGTTGGTAGAGTTAGAGAGTTCTAGTTAGAGGGCTAGAGAGTTAGTAGACTTAGAGGAGTCTAGTAGGAGTTAGTTAGAGAGCTAGTTAGAGTTAGTAGAATTAGAGAGTTAGATAGGAAGTAGTTAGTAAGTAAGTAGTAAGAGAGTTAGATAGTAAGTAGCTAGAAGTAAGTAGTAAGTAAGATAGAATGATAGCACAGGGGTAACATAAGAGATTTAGCGCCTTAGGATGCGAGAGAGAGTGCAGACGAGTGCGATTAAGGTGTGGGGAGAGAGACAGACTGGAGTTAGAGTGGAGCAGAGAGAGGAGTAAGATAGAGTTAGAGTGAGAAGCTAGAGTTTGAGTGAGAGAGCTTTTAAAAATTGTGTGAGAGAAATCCACAATTGTCTCAAACCGAGACGCCAGATGTCTTGGTGCAACATAGGTTGCGGTTGCACCAAAAGAGGGGTAGTAACATCATACCCAGAGGGAGCGGCCTGGAAAGCCGACTCCAAGTAAGAGAACTCCACCCCACACCCGATAGTAGATCGGGTTTCCAGCGGAATTGAAGCGTACTTAGAGGTTGATGCTAAATTCTCACCGGGAAGATAGCATGGGGGGGAGTGTGAGCGGATTCAATTCCGCCTCACATAACCCCATAAAGTTGGGAAGTGGCGCCTTTAAGCAATATTGGGGAGTACGAGGTTGATTACAATCAACCTCGTATCACCCCCAATAACGGGGACAACACACGGCCCCAAAGAGCCACACAAAAGAGGTTATAGGTCAAACCTCTTGGGAGAGGGAAAGTAACAGCAGCGGGGGGGGGGAAGCACTCCCACAGAGGTGGAGGCGAGAAGTGGGCTAACAGCCAATGAGAGCGGGGGGGGGGGGGGGGGGAGAGTATCCACTGGACGAAGGCCGTAGTAGTGTACTAATCATACATATATATTGTCCTGCTACCGGTTGTTTGTCCAGTTATCTCAGTCACTTAGGGCAGTACGGTGACACTTTAATACCGTCACCGCCGTCACCGATTGTATATCATATTACCGGTCATTACATCCAAACTGTGCTATCACTCTATATCATATATTATATTTGAACTCTATTGATAATAATATTGGAACAACAACAACAAACTCTTTTCCATTCACACGGTGACGCTGACGCGTAAATAAATCAAACCGGTCGGGATCCTCTGATCCCGTCACATTGTGCAAACTGAGCAACATTGTATATAAAAAAAGTAAAGTAAATTTTCTTCGGCCGTTAGACCAGGGATTAAGCACAAAGTCTGACAAAATATTTTCAGCAGTGCGGTCCCCCCAGAGCTATACATTTCACGTGCTGCACTTAGACCCCACTTCTTGCTATAATAATGTATATTGATTCTAGATTACGCGATGAATGTGAATAAATTGGATAATTAATACCCTGGCTGGGTCAATTCGTTTTACTGGGAAGAAAAGTAAAATTCAGGCTACCAAACTTTTATAATTTTGGTATTATTACAATTATTTCAAATTGGTATAATAATTTTAACAGAATAAACGTTTTTAAATGTGTTTTAATAACATTTGTTCATAGATTTCATGTCTTATACTATATTATTTGCAGAGCGAATATCAAAGATTTCGAACTCTTCCTTATCAAAGAAATTAACTGGAGGAGAGTATATTAACTGACCGTATGTGTAACAACTGTATGTGTAGTGTTATGGTGAAGGGAATAACATAAATGGGTTTTGCACTGAAATATCTATATTAATGTCCACAAGTGTTACTGAACAAAACAAACTCAGATTCTAGAATACTCTTATTACAGTTAATATCGATGACTTCTAGATTCTAGAATACTCTTATTACAGTTAATATCGATGACTTCTAGATTCTAGAATACTCTTATTACAGTTGTTAATATCGATGACTTCTAGATTCTAGAATACTCTTATTACAGTTAATATCGATGACTTCTAGATTCTAGAATACTCTTATTACAGTTAATATCGATGACTTCTAGTTTCTAGAATACTCTTATTACAGTTAATATCGATGACTTCTAGATTCTAGAATACTCTTATTACAGTTAATATCGATGACTTCTAGATTCTAGAATACTCTTATTACAGTTAATATCGATGACTTCTAGATTCTAGAATACTCTTATTACAGTTAATATCGATGACTTCTAGATTCTAGAATACTCTTATTACAGTTAATATCGATTACTTCTAGACAAGTTAAAATATTAATAACAATACAATTATGTAAAATACAATTATGTAAAATACGATTATGTAAAATACGATTATGTAAAATACGATTATGTAAAATACGTTTATGTAAAATACGATTATGTAAAATACGATTATGTAAAATACGATTATGTAAAATACGATTATGTATAATACGATGATGAGCAAAAAATACACTGGAAATAATACTTACTATATTATAATATTTAATTATTAGAATTGGATGGAGCCATCCTTTCTCTGCACTTTCACTTCCACTGGGCTACCCAAGACAGCTATGCAGCAGCCAGAGAAACCAACTGAACTTAGGACAATTGCGACCTGGATAATTGCGACTCAAAATATTTTTCTAAAATCATGGGTCGCAATTGTCCGGGTCTTTCGAATTTCGAACCCAAAAAGCCGTGTATCTATAGATGAAATATTTCAAATTTCAGGCAATTGAATTTCCAAAAATGTCCCCAATATAATGCCAAAAGTAGGCCTAGGGTTCAAAAAAGTTCTTGCTTTTTCTCGAATGCATCACTATTCTAGCAGTAGACCTTGCTAAATATTTCCATGTCGAAATTATTATTGTACTAACTGTGAATTGTTTCAATATTAATGTGTTAAACCTGAAATTAATGGATTATGTTTAGAAATTAATTGATATTGTGTAACTATCAGGGATTGATTGTTGCATCATTTAGGCATTGGTAGTCGCCGCATGGAGCTATTTAGATTTATCGGGAGATAGGAGTGGGAACAGGCATGGATGGGCTGGGCAGACCCATAATGGCATGGCCAGCGTATGGTACTCGATGCTGTGTTTGGTTTCCATATTCGAGAAAAAGGCTGTGTCATCTGTGTGAACTCATTGTGGTGTGTGGCGAGTCAAAACTTCGAAACATACTTCATACTTAAGGAGGGAGTACCGCCCCCACCTGACACTTTTTTAAATGTCTACAATTTATACATATAAAATATGGCCAAACATTAGTTTTTTCGAAAAATTTTCAAATTTCTAGTCGCCCTCTTGCGGCCATTGATTGAAACAAAATTTGCGGTTAAAATGCTACTAGTCATTCAGTTTTAGGTGAAATTGTCTGAAACCAATTTTTTTCGAAATACTGAGTTGAGCTCCACAAAAGTTATCGGTTAACAGTTTTTGTTTAGCGTTTTTATAAATATTAATCAAATTTTTTTAATATTTGGTAAATTTAAACAAATTTTTGGCTTTAATTTGAAAAATTGGCTTTAAAATCAGAAATATAAAAATTCCGACCGTTGACTTTTAAAGAACAACCGAAACCCCTTCTAATGAGCCAAAAATAAAGAAAATTGGTTAAAAAATGGCACATTTGTATTTTTAAAAATGAAAAATCTCATTCCGGGATAATTGCCTTCAAAATTTAAACATTCCCGCCAAAAGTGGCTGTCTGTGGTCTGGTTGGTTAATAATTTCTGGCATGATAGATACACACCACCAGGCTAAAACTTTCTGGGGGTTTTCGGGTTTGCTGTTGCTGATTTCATTTCCGATGTCAGTTTTAAATTTTAGTGTAATCTAGTCTGTCTGTCTGTCCGTCGGGTGTCTGTCTGTCTTACAATTTGACTGACAGACCGTCATACAGGAAAACAGCGATAACTCGAGAACTAAAAGAGGTTTCGCTAAGGGGGGGGGTATTCCACAGTGTTGTTCGCTTTAGGTCTATTCGACTGTTTTGCTGGTATGCACAGTCCATGCTGTTCATCAATTGTTCATTATCTTGTTTACTGTCTGTATCATTGATCTCCCGTTTAATATCCAGTCCGAATATTCATACTGTAAAATTATCTCTTCCCAGGACTATGTTCAGATTCATTTAGATTATTTAATTTTGTGTTATTTTTGTTATTCTATTCATCTATAGTCTATAAATACCTAAAAATCTGGCGGTGAGTGTGTCAGTGTGTGTGTGTGTGTCGGAAGCCAATATATAACTAGCCAATACTGTAGTATAATTATAATTGTTCGCTAAGATGGCTTGCAGCTTTTGCTGCACGAAGGCTCCATTCGAGTTTCTCCTGCAGAATGGATTCCAAATCAAAAGTAGAACAGGTTGGGAAACTGGTGATAGTTTCAGAATCAAAGTCATTGTCCCTGGCCGTTGCCGTTGATTAGGACTCCTTGGTTGTGAATGAGTTCTGCACTCAGGAATGCTCGGGCGATGTCTGTCTGCAAGTGTAAATTCCCCGTTTACATGAGAGATTTAAATATAAATATATGGTTTAACTTTTAATGGAGCCTCCAACAAAAAATAGAATAAAATAGCCTCAACCATGCAACATTTGAACGCTGATATCTCAGCTATTTTGCTATGAAATTCAGAATGTGTTACATATTTGGAATCCTTGCATGGCCAGCTAATCCACTTTCAGGCTGCCCGGATGGGGGTGGGTTGGGGGGGGGGGGGGGGGGGGGTGTTGGGTGTTATGAATATGAACGCAAAATAAAGGCCCGTCCAATGCTACGTAGTATACGACACAGGTAGTGTATCGCAAAGCCGCCCAATATCAAAAAATGTAATACATAATCATCTGTCATGAATTATTGATCAAAAGGTTTTAACAAACGAACACAGACAATATGACTTGCACATGAAGGTAAAGTAAAGAGAATAAACATTATCATTATACAAGAGGAGTAGCTAGTTTACTATAACTATTAAATACTCGTCCTACAACTTATATATTATACAACTTGGGTGTTTATTAAATTTTAATTTCAAATTAAAGTAGTAACATTTTGAACGAAAGGTAGTAAAACAATCTTTGGTGCGGCTGGTAACGGTAGGCAATAGTGTGATGTTCCCAAGTGGGATGGACTGCAAAGAATAACGTGGTTGAGACGAAACTGAGACTATCCATTAGGAAGCAGCACTAACAATTTTCGCCAATTATTTTTCTGCTTATTGATATGTACCAGCGCGTTCTAATACAATGGACGCTCCGGTGAAACGACTTGAGTAAATCTATCGGTAAATATCTAATATATAATACATTATAAAAATATATACCAATAAATATTTACCTGTA
Organism: Nemertoderma westbladi; assembly: GCA_032718475.1. Lineage (NCBI taxonomy): Eukaryota > Metazoa > Xenacoelomorpha > Nemertodermatida > Nemertodermatidae > Nemertoderma > Nemertoderma westbladi. The sequence continues at coordinate 147,572 of JAUCBJ010008427.1, read as the reverse complement.
TAGTGATCTGTATACATTAAGTATTTTCTATGTCGTTGGAACAGACTGTGTAAAAAGCGTGGTGAGAAATTACCTTAGAAATAATTCTAACTGCTGGGGAATTTATCAATGGACAATAAAAAAAGCATATTACGTACCCTTTGATCCCGGTTACGTACCCTTTGATCCCGGTTACGTACCCTTTGGTCCCGGTTACGTACCCTTTGATCCCGGTTACGTACCCTTTGGTCCCGGTTACGTACCCTTTGATCCCGGTTACGTACCCTTTGGTCCCGGTTACGTACCCTTTGATCCCGGTTACGTACCCTTTGATCCCAGTTACGTACCCTTTGATCCCGGTTACGTACCCTTTGATCCCGGTTACGTACCCTTTGGTCCCGGTTACGTACCCTTTGGTCCCGGTTACGTACCCTTTGATCCCAGTTACGTACCCTTTGATCCCGGTTACGTACCCTTTGATCCCGGTTACGTACCCTTTGATCCCGGTTACGTACCCTTTGGTCCCGGTTACGTACCCTTTGGTCCCGGTCCGTATCCTTTGGTCCCGGTTACGTACCCTTTGGTCCCGGTTACGTACCCTTTGATCCCGGTTACGTACCCTTTGGTCCCAGTTACGTACCCTTTGATCCCGGTTACGTACCCTTTGGTCCCGGTTACGTACCCTTTGATCCCGGTTACGTACCCTTTGATCCCGGTTACGTACCCTTTGGTCCCGGTTACGTACCCTTTGATCCCGGTTACGTACCCTTTGATCCCGGTTACGTACCCTTTGGTCCCGGTTACGTACCCTTTGGTCCCGGTCCGTATCCTTTGATCCCGGTTACGTACCCTTTGATCCCGGTTACGTACCCTTTGATCCCGGTTACGTACCCTTTGATCCCGGTTACGTACCCTTTGATCCCGGTTACGCACCCTTTGATCCCGGTTACGTACCCTTTGATCCCGGTTACGTACCCTTTGATCCCGGTTACGTACCCTTTGATCCCGGTTACGTACCCTTTGATCCCGGTTACGTACCCTTTGGTCCCGGTTACGTACCCTTTGATCCCGGTTACGTACCCTTTGATCCCGGTTACGTACCCTTTGATCCCGGTTACGTACCCTTTGATCCCGGTTACGTACCCTTTGATCCCGGTTACGTACCCTTTGATCCCGGTTACGTACCCTTTGATCCCGGTTACGCACCCTTTGATCCCGGTTACGTACCCTTTGATCCCGGTTACGTACCCTTTGATCCCGGTTACGTACCCTTTGATCCCGGTTACGTACCCTTTGATCCCGGTTACGTACACTTTGGTCCCGGTTACGTACCCTTTGGTCCCGGTTACGTACCCTTTGATCCCGGTTACGTACCCTTTGATCCCGGTTACGTACCCTTTGATCCCGGTTACGTACCCTTTGATCCCGGTTACGTACCCTTTGGTCCCGGTTACGTACCCTTTGATCCCGGTTACGTACCCTTTGATCCCGGTTACGTACCCTTTGATCCCGGTTACGTACCCTTTGATCCCGGTTACGTACCCTTTGATCCCGGTTACGTACCCTTTGATCCCGGTTACGTACCCTTTGATCCCGGTTACGTACCCTTTGGTCCCGGTTACGTACCCTTTGGTCCCGGTTACGTACCCTTTGGTCCCGGTTACGTACCCTTTGGTCCCGGTTACGTACCCTTTGATCCCGGTTACGTACCCTTTGATCCCGGTTACGTACCCTTTGATCCCGGTTACGTACCCTTTGGTCCCGGTTACGTACCCTTTGGTCCCGGTTACGTACCCTTTGGTCCCGGTTACGTACCCTTTGATCCCGGTTACGTACCCTTTGATCCCGGTTACGTACCCTTTGGTCCCAGTTACGTACCCTTTGATCCCGGTTACGTACCCTTTGATCCCAGTTACGTACCCTTTGATCCCGGTTACGTACCCTTTGATCCCGGTTACGTACCCTTTGATCCCGGTTACGTACCCTTTGATCCCGGTTACGTACCCTTTGATCCCGGTTACGTACCCTTTGGTCCCGGTTACGTACCCTTTGATCCCGGTTACGTACCCTTTGATCCCGGTTATGTACCCTTTGGTCCCGGTTACGTACCCTTTGGTCCCGGTTACGTACCCTTTGGTCCCGGTTACGTACCCTTTGATCCCGGTTACGTACCCTTTGATCCCAGTTACGTACCCTTTGGTCCCGGTTACGTACCCTTTGGTCCCGGTTACGTACCCTTTGATCCCGGTTACGTACCCTTTGGTCCCGGTTACGTACCCTTTGGTCCCGGTTACGTACCCTTTGATCCCGGTTACGTACCCTTTGGTCCCGGTTACGTACCCTTTGATCCCGGTTACGTACCCTTTGGTCCCGGTTACGTACCCTTTGGTCCCGGTTACGTACCCTTTGATCTCGGTTACGTACCCTTTGGTCCCGGTTACGTACCCTTTGATCCCAGTTACGTACCCTTTGGTCCCGGTTACGTACCCTTTGGTCCCGGTTACGTACCCTTTGATCCCGGTTACGTACCCTTTGATCCCGGTTACGTACCCTTTGATCCCAGTTACGTACCCTTTGGTCCCGGTTACGTACCCTTTGGTCCCGGTTACGTACCCTTTGATCTCGGTTACGTACCCTTTGGTCCCGGTTACGTACCCTTTGATCCCAGTTACGTACCCTTTGGTCCCGGTTACGTACCCTTTGGTCCCGGTTACGTACCCTTTGATCCCGGTTACGTACCCTTTGATCCCGGTTACGTACCCTTTGATCCCGGTTACGTACCCTTTGATCCCAGTTACGTACCCTTTGGTCCCGGTTACGTACCCTTTGGTCCCGGTTACGTACCCTTTGATCCCGGTTACGTACCCTTTGGTCCCGGTTACGTACCCTTTGGTCCCGGTTACGTACCCTTTGATCCCGGTTACGTACCCTTTGGTCCCGGTTACGTACCCTTTGATCCCGGTTACGTACCCTTTGGTCCCGGTTACGTACCCTTTGATCTCGGTTACGTACCCTTTGGTCCCGGTTACGTACCCTTTGATCCCGGTTACGTACCCTTTGGTCCCGGTTACGTACCCTTTGGTCCCGGTTACGTACCCTTTGATCCCGGTTACGTACCCTTTGATCCCGGTTACGTACCCTTTGGTCCCGGTTACGTACCCTTTGATCTCGGTTACGTACCCTTTGATCCCGGCTCAACACCTCCCAAATAACAGCGGAATAATTATCTTAAAAATATGGAACAAAATTGACGGTTTATCGCGTTCACTAAAGCTTTTACTTCCAATTTCAACACGTCATAATGATTCATTCAATAGAAATGATCAATTCAGTAGGTGCTTTTTTTAAAATATTACAATTGAATAATAGTCCACCCAAAATGTATCTTACACTTTTTTTATACTTAATCGCTCTTAGGTGCAGTAAGCATTTCAAATTGTACCTTATTAACCGTAATTAATCTTGCAAATCCTCCCATTGCTACACAAATTTCCATTAAATTCTACAAAACTTGGTATATATGCTGATAGTTCGGCAGTGTTGGCCAGACCGTGGTATATATGCTGATAGTTCGACAGTGTTGGCCAGACCGTGGTATATATGCTGATAGTTCGGCAGTGTTGGCCAGACCGGGGTATATATGCTGATAGTTCGGCAGTGTTCGCCAGACCGGATTTCCAAATTATTTATTTGTTTCGTTAGCGGAAGGTTTTAAAAAATGTATATTAAGCCAGACTTATTACTTACCAACGATCTCCGTCGGCTTTATTTGGATATATTTAGCGACGTAAAGAAAATATAAATATTCACGGACGACAAGACTACTAATTAATATTTAATTTGTGGTTTTTTCTAAAATAAACTGAACTGTATAAAACGCGTAAACATATTAATCGGTTAGGTTTCCCGTATTTTTATCAACTTAAAATAAATTGGCATTTACGATCTGAATTACTACAATAAAAGTTTTATAAATGGAAGGTAATTTAGTGTCGAAACATTTTAGTTAAGAGTTTCTTTAAACTTTGAAGGCGATTATTATACTACCGACAGACACTTTGTTAGCCTCCGGCCATTCTTTGGTTATCTTCGACGCGAAGTCACCAAAATAGATGTACGTATAAAATTTAATTAAACACCCTGGTTTGTATTTAATAATAATACGTTAAAACAAAAATATATAATTAATGTAATTATTTAAGTTCGATAATCGTAGGAGACCGGGGAATTATCGAAGGTCTCGACGGGATCCGAGAGGCTCGATGTTGCTACGACGACTGGGTTACTCGGGTGCCCGTTGGATTGCGTGTCAATTAATCCGCAGTCAACCGTTGGTGCAATCGGATCCAGTCCGTCAGTCTGCGGAATAGCGACGAGACGTAATATAGACTGGGAAGGTTTAATGAGAAGGCCAGGAGACGGTATAGATGGAGGGGCGATAGTTGGAGTATTATCAATTCCTATTGGCGCGATAACCGTTACAGTTGGCGCGATATCCGTTACAGTTGGCGCGATATCCGTTACAGTTGGCGCGATATCCGTTACAGTTGGCGCGATATCCGTTACAGTTGGCGCGATATCCGTTACAGTTGGTGCGATATCCGTTACAGTTGGTGCGATATCCGTTACAGTTGGCGCGATATCCGTTACAGTTGGCGCGATATCCGTTACAGTTGGCGCGATATCCGTTACAGTTGGCGCGATATCCGTTACAGTGGGCGTGATATCCGTTACAGTTGGCGCTATATCCGTTACAGTTCGCGCTATAAACGTCATAGTTGGCGCGATATCCGTTACTGTTGGCAGAATATCCGAGGTATTTGGCGCGATATCCGTTACGACATTCGTTGATACAGAAGGTACATTATTGGCTAGAGTTGTTTCGGACTCGGTTATATTGGTTGCGGCTGAATCACCTCCTTCCGCTAGCCACTCAGTCGCACTTTGCACTTGGTCCCCCCCGACCCCCGCAGTCTCCTGGATGGTCCCCACCTGTAAGGGTCTCCAGTTGTGCGACACGACGTCTGTCTCCGCGCGGTCTGCACCCGAACCGAGCTCGCCGGCTACCACGGACGTGGGTTTCGGACTACCGACTTGGAAATCGGCCGAAGGAGCGAGGGATCGCTTCCCACCTAAAGTAAACTTACTGACGCCGAATAACGACGGAGTAGTTGCGTCCGCTGGTACGGGAACCGCGCCTACTTGTTGGATCTCCGCCGTTTTCACCTCCGGGACTTTCTCCACAGGAGCCGCAACCGGTTCCTTATCTTTATTAACTGGTTTCCAGCGGGAGTTCTTCTCCCCGTCAGATCGTCCGTCTCTACCCCCTGGGGAACCCCGCTCCCTGCTTCCCCTACTCCTCCCGCGCTCCCTACTCCCTCGGTCCCGACTCCTCCTTCGCTCCCTACTCCTGTCCCGGTTCCGTTCTCGACTCCGTGGACGCTGCCGCTCCCTGCTCCTACTGCGTCTCCGATCCCTCCACCTCCCCCCTCCTTCCTGATCCCCCCACCTCCCTCTTCCTTCCTGACCCCCCCATCTCCCCCCTCCTTCCCCGTTTCGATCCCTCCCACCACCCCTCCACTCATCCCTTCTCTCCATCCCTTCACCACGCGTACCGCCCCCCCATCCTCCGGTCCGATCACCCTGCCAACCGCCACCCCAACCATCATCCTCCACCTTGGCTTCCCCCCAATCTTTAGTCTTCGCCCCAAAACTCATCGGGAGGTCCCACGTCTGGCCAGAATCATCTACATATCTGTCGCCAACTGCATCTTCGACATGTTTAACTCCTGAGTCGCCATTCTTACCGAGACTACTGCTTGAGTTCGAGGTTGGCAACGGAATGTCCTGCGCGTCAACATCAATATCGAAAGGAGGGATGTTTGAGCCGGCGCGAGGAACGTTGGTGTCCACCGGGGGAATACCGACACTGCGGGGGGCGTCGGTGCCCACCGTGGGAATACCGACACCGCGGGGGGCGTCGGTGCCCACCGGGGGAATACCGAGACCGCGGGGGGCGTCGGTGCCCACCGTGGGAATACCGACACCGCGGGGGGCGTCGGTGCCTACCGTGGGAATACCGACACCGCGAGGGGCGTCGGTGCCCACCGTGGGAATACCGACACCGCGGGGACTCATCGCGGACTCGTTAACTGGACTCCGTGGCTCCCAGCGGGACCGTTTCATTGGCGGATCCCCGGCAACGGTTTGGCCAATAGGCAGACGTTGCGGGAGACCAACGGGCCGAGGGACGTTGATGGACATTAGCGGAACGGAAATCTGGGGAGCGCCTAAGCGAGTGGGGGCCGCGCTCCTCGCCATACTCGGTGGAACAAAGTTCCTCGGGCCGTTCCAAACGGGACCTTGCGATGGGAACCGGTTATCCGGAGTTTGGGTCAGCAAAGGAACGCGTTCTTCCTGTTTGCTGGGAAACCCGCCGACTGGACTCACACCCGACTCAATAACGCCGCCGTGCGAGGTTTTCGGTTTTTCTTGTAAAGTGTCAGAGTTATCATCGGAAGCGGTGGCATTGCCTTCTATAACCATATTGTCGTCATCCTCAACACCATCGCCACCTATAGCTGCTGTGTTATAATAAGGAGCCCCTACTACGGCCTCATTGCTCATGGGAGCGCGGGGCCGTGGGATAAAGTTCATCCCACGAACCATACTGTCAGCAGTTACTCCAAACCTAGGCATAAACTCCGCTCTCTGGACGCCAACTAAAGGACGCCCAAATCGGTCTACAGGGAAGCGAGCGCCCATAGGATGGGCGGCGCCCCTACCCGAGGCAGCCAGAGCCGCCATACGAACTCGCATCAAATCCTCCAAACCCATTTGCATACGATATGGATCCATTGCGGGTCGAAATCCCTGCGGCTGCATCCCAAGCCGAAATCCTTGCGCGCCCGGCCGAAATCCTTCCATCATCCCTGCACGAAATCCTCCCATAACCGGCGGAATTCCTTCCATTACCGGTCGGAATCTCTCCGGTTGCAAGGCCATGGGAAACGCCGGAATCCCAGGGAACACTTGGGATGCGGTTGTTTTTAGGGTGGGAATCGCAGAAACCTTCATGGCAGGCGGCGTGGGCGGGGTTTCGGACACGTTGGCAGCCCCGGATGCAGGAGGGAGCATGGGTGGGAGCGATTCGGGGTCAATGATACCGCCCTGGAGGAATTTATCGAGATCGTCCGGGAGAAACCGCCAGGGTATAGTGGCGACCCCGACCCCGACATCCCAGTAGCTCTTCCAGTCGCTAAACGTCTGTAAACCCCTCCCGGCTGCGAACCTCGGGTTCGAGTTGATCGCGTTCCCCCCCAGTACCACCGGTCTACGGGACTCTATGGCCGACACCGCAGCGCGTCTGTCGACCATTACTATAAAGGCGCAGCCCTTGGATTGAATGACGTCCACGGACGATACCGGTCCGAACTCCTGGAACACCCCACGTAACTCCGCTTCCGTTGTGCTCTTGGGAAGATGTCCCAACCATATTGTAGTGCTGCACACCTGTAGACACTCCGGTGACACTTTGGGAGGTAAACCTATACAGAGGGACAGAAAATAAAATAATTTAAATGGCAAAAAGTATGTTGGTGGGTTAACTATGCCAGAAATGATGTTGCTAAATCTCATAAGTAAAAGTAGACGAGTGCTGTTTTGGTTTTCTATAAAGTACTTTTATCAACGTGATTGATTATGCAATTTTATTGATAAAAAAATGTCCGACTTTCCGAGGAGGCATTGTTTAAATACAACGTACCGTAATTTAAGTAAGATACCGACATGTCTGGGTTTCGTGTAAAGTTCGAAATCTATGTTTCCTAGACTGTTAACAGTCGTGATCGTGAGTACATCTAAGAAAGGAAGGCTGGATGGAGTATGACTTCTCCATTGTGTACTTAATGGTTGGTAATTATTTAATAAATTGCAATTATACTGCTTGGTTGAAATATCGGCAACTACAACATCCTTTTCTCGGACATCAGTAATAGATCTCATTACCCAACCCCAACAGATATTATCAACAATTACGACACTATATCCTGGGGATTGGTCTTTATATGATACAAAACAAAGACATACGAATAGAGCCTCTCCATATTAAGTACCGTTGATTACAGATGATTAGGGAACTTTTAATATGATATTTAATAAATAATTTCGCTGTCACTGTACGAACCTTTCTTCTCCCTTTCTCTCATCCGCACCCTCAGCTCCCCCTGTCTCTGTTCCTCTTCGTGTCTCTCCCGCTCCCGTTCATCCCGGTCCCGCAAACGTTGCTCCCGATCTTCGTTCATCCGGTACCCCGGAATCCGACCTGACTTCGGCCCGAAACGGTCGGCCACCCCGCCTTCAGGAGCCAAATAGGAATCACGACTTCTCTGGTTGCTGGATTCGTCGCTGCTGGGCCGCGGCGGTAAGGGGGGCCCGGAGTCCCCAGTCTGTGAGGCGGGGGGCCCGCCAGGGGGGAGGGGAATGCTATCCGGATGGAAGGGGGGCCGTAGATGTTCGTTTAGGGTGATCACCTGCGGTTGCCGGGGCCCAACGGGAGGTAGACGGCGTTGGTCGATATCCTGCAAGGCTGGGCCGAATCCCGGAAACTCGGCCACGCCCCCCAACCCCGGGATCGTCTGTCCGGGCGGCGTCCGGACGGCCGTGCCCATCGCGGGGGCTCCACGGGGTGACGTCATCTGGGGGCTAGTGTCAGACTCATCGCCATAATCGAAGTCGAGAATCGCTTTGTTGAAGGGGACATCAGAGGGATTGGGGGGTTGCGGGGGAAGGGGGGCAGTGTGGCGAGGGGGTTGGGGCCCGGGGATACGGACAGCGGGATTGCTTCCCAGCATGGGGGCCGGAGGCCCCATGGAAAGCCCGGGCAACGAGAGCTGGGGGTTGGGCAGCCGCGCGCCGGCTAAGGCGGAAAGAGTTGAGGTTAGAGAGGCCAATGCGGCCGGGTCAATGCCGAGAGGTTGGAGTGCCTGGGGGGAGGTGAGGCGCTGCAGCAGCTGCTGCTGAACCATGTTCATCGGCTGGAATGGATTCATTGCGGAACTTTGCGCCATAATGTTTGAGAGAATCTTCATTGTCTCTTCCTGAGTCGGTGGATGCGCCTGTTGTAAAGTCTGGAGGATCTTTAGGGGGTCGGTTTCGCTCTGGACTACAGGAACTGTCGGTGCTATCGGCATGTACTGCGGTGAGGGGTTGACTTTCGCTATCTTGCGTTGCTGCGTTTGCGGTGTAACGAAATCCCCTGAAGCATCGGGATCAGCAGCGATATCAAGTAGTGGTTGAATGACCACCGACGGGAAGACTCCATTCTTTTGCCAGAGGTTTAGAACTCTCACGATTCTTGGCTTCTCGTCGCTTGCACACTTAAACAAGTTGTGGAATGTCACCTGAATGTTCTTAAGGAATCGCGGCCCGAAAACATCTTTATCTGCGCCGAACTGGTGACGCGATTGCCGAACTATGGAGTCAATCACATAGAGACCAGGAACTTTGTACTCCGGTTTACATTTCTGTATAAATTTCTCTACGCTTTGAACGATATGTTTGTAGAATTTTATGCCCTTTATAGCGGATCGAGTAACCTGGGTCATCTTAGCACGCGATATTGGGGGGTGAACCTCATATAGTGATGACAGCTCATCATTAAACTTTTTTACAACCTCCATAATTAAAATAAAGATAATTTCAGTGACCGAAAGTGAGAGTTTGTTGTTAGAGACTAGAGGAGATTGCAATTTAGGGGATAGATAATTCGATTGTACTACGTTCTGCCGTTAAGCTAGTAAGTAACTGTAGTACGATGTAAACAGAACAGCAACAGTCTGACAGTGCAGTAGTTTTCAGAAAATGCCAGGCTGCCAGGAACCGTGGCGTAATTATTAGGCTACCTACTGACCTATTTCTTAGGGCTTATGCCTGCGTAAACTAGCAGGCTGGTCAGCTGGTACTGGTACCGGACCAGTCAGCCAGGTCTCAATATTGTTTTTACATATTACTTAACCGGTCCAGCTCATGTTCCAGCTCCCGCACTTTTGGAATTTTTCCAGTCCGGTTCCAGCTCCGGCAAAAATATGTCCCCGGCTAACGCTAGTGTCGCTAGCCTGTCTGTATATTGCTAATTGTTGGGTTTAGTCTGTATATTGCTAATTGTTGGGTTAAAAGATATGGTAATGGCTGCACTCCAGGTTGCAAACCACCACTGAAACGCGCACAACGCCTGCACACAATTTTTCAGCCGCGCAATACAGTCTGGTAAATTAGCCCAATCTGCCAATAGGGAAACTTATTTATTTCCCTATAGGGAAATTTGTGTTTCCCTACTGCCCTATAGGGAAATTACAGCTTTCCCTATAAGTAAATTATGCAATATCTTGGGTTTTAATTAATTTTACATTATTTTTATTTATTTTAGACTATACATTTCCTGTAATATTGTTTTAATAATAATGAATAATATTAAGCTATTAAGTGCTATGATTCAAAATATATTGAATATTGGTACACTACCCAGGTTGGAATTCATGCATGAGCGCGCAGGTACGCTTTGTTGTTTTGAAATCACCGCGCACCTGAAATTGGCTCGTCGCGCACCTCTTCATATGTCATAATCCAAACAAAATCGCGCAGCTCATGTCATGCATATCTCAAAAAATCGCACAGTTCATCATAAGAACAATTTTACATTCCTATTTTACAAGTTTGAGCGTTTTAAGCTTATCTTTACGTCTGTCTGTCTGTACGTTGAATCTAGGCTTACATAATAAATGTAATTTTTGCAACATCAAAATTGTTAATATTAAAAAATATTTTTTTAATCCACTACTATGGTGGCCCATCGGGCTCACTGCTTTTATAACAGAAAATATTATTTTAGATTACAAACAAAACATGTACCGGTAATTTCAAAAAAACGAATATTGAAATAGGTACCAGTCTGCCAATAATACTTTGTATAGGCCTACCTAACAATTAGGCTTAAACATACAGTTGGCTTATAATTAAGTCATACTTATAATACATTGTTACTTTCTGACTTTACCTGTTTACTAACGTAACATCGGCATAGCATAGACCTAATAACAATACAACAATAGAGTACTGTAGTTAAAATAAATAGACAAATTCAGCTCCGGTTGCCGGTATTACAGTATTATGGTGAAGTGATTTGACTGTTTGAAGAATTGGAAATGAGAAACTAATGCGAGCGGAGCGAGCGAAATTTTTTTGTGTATTTTCGTGATTTCAATTAATTTGTGGTGCGCATCAGAGGCAGAGCTGCGCGCTGAGGCGCAACGCGCACCTGTCTCACACCCGAACGCGCACCTGTCTCACCCAAACGCGCAACGCGCATCTGGTTTGCGGTCATTCGCGCAGGTACGCGTCCGAGTTTTGCAGCATGAATTCCAACCTGGTACACTACCTAGACTGCAGTCATTTATTTAATTTTAATCAGAGGTTGCCTATTTCCATTAAAAACATCACCTTCCCCTTACACTATTCCTCCACCCTTTATGGCAATTCCCTTGTCTGCTTGCACACACTTCGAAATGGAAGACATTGACTAAAGATTACATGATACTAGTCTCAACGAGTAGGCCTATATAATGTGTTGAATTAACCAATCACCAATGTGCTCTCTATAGGACTCCCAAGTCTTTATGTAAATCTGTGGACTTTAGTCTGTTAGTGAGTGGTCGAGCATTACCTTACATTTGTTGTGGTTAAAAAGAAGTTGCCACAATTTGCTCCAGCGGTCCAGGACATCCAAATCACGTCAATCAATCAATCATTTAGTGGGGCAATAGAGGTGATGTTACTGGGGTCGAATATAGTGCTGTCTTTGAGGTCATCATGAGGAACATCATCCACGTATCCAAGTAACAAGAAAACTCCAGCAACACTTCCCTGACTGCCTGAGTAACACCACTGTCAACAGGTAGCCACGGTGATGTTTTCCCACTGACAGACTGATGCTGATGACCACGCGTTGGTATCTACAAGAGACTGAGAGAGAGAAATGCCCGAAACCAATTTAATAACTTGCCGGTTATTCCATATTCCAAGGGCCTGCAATTTGACAATCAGTCTCTGGTGTGGCACTGAATCAAAGGCTTTCCGGAAGTCCAAGTATGCAGTGATTACATGCGATCACCTAGTACTTCGAACGAATGGAAATGGAAGATACAATCAAGTACCGGTAGTTGTACATTGTAGAGTGCATGCTGCATGATCGCCCTTTCTGGAAACCTTAATGGTCATCTAGGGTATAACAGTCAGACAGTATAAGGTTATATTCCTTCATATAGCTGCATGTTCAGATGTTTCATTGACAACGTTTTGTTCCATAACTTTGCAGACCGCTGATGTTAGACTGATAGATCTGAAGTTTTCAAGCAAATATTTACTACCATTCTTAAATTGTGGAGAAATGTTTGCGAGCTTCCAATCAACTGGTAGGGCTCCTTCATTCATTGACTTATTCAATAATGAAGCCAGGGGTTCAGCAATTGTATCAGATAGTGCTTTTATAACTTGTGGATAAACTTGATCAGGTCCAGTAGCACCAGACCCTCTCATTTCGTTGATCAGTAGGGAACATACCCTTAAATAAGCTCCAAAAGTGGGTTCTTATTTAAGGAAAATGGCTCTTATTTAGGGGTTTTTGGGCCTTTTTTGGATATTTTTTCGACATAATATGCAATAACTTGTTTCAGTAAAAAATACCGCATAATTTTATTTCACAATATAAAAGTTGGTTCTTTCTTGAACATAATGCAAAAAACCAGAAAACATTTCACCGTCCGGTTTTTTTTCTACAAGCGTTTTAAAATTGCATCAAAAATACGACCAGTTCCTAAATAAGGGGGATTTTTTAAATTTACCTTATTTAAGACATCGAAATTGTACACATAAATACTAAAAGTCCTTAAATAAGAACTTTTTGACATGGGTTTCTTATTTAGGTACCCTATGCAATTTCATTCCAAAATCTGCATGCTCCTTAAATAAATTAAATATTTCTCATTTCTCATATATTAAATAAATTAAATTAAATAGGCCTAAATTAAATTAAATAAATTAAATAAAAAAAATTAATTTAATTTAATTAAATAAATTAAATTAAATAAATTAAATTAAATTAAATATCCTTATATAATGTCTCTTATAACCTCGTCTCCCAGCCCCGTCCTCCTTCTGCCTTTATCTGCTTATGACAGTTATGACCTCCTTCTACCTGCCTAACCTTGACAGGACATTGCAAGATGCAGAGATACAGTAAGGGAGCTTCTGAGCTTACAGGCTTAATTGGATAGGTGCAAAAATGCACAACGAGCAACAATGACCAACAATAAGCAACATCGAGCAACAAATGAACAATGAGTAACAAAACAACGAGCAACAACGAGTAACAATGAGCAACAACGAGTAACATTGAGCCACAATGAGCAATAATAAAGTACAACAACGAGAAATAATGAGGAACAACGACTGGTACAACAACGAGCAACAATGAGCAACAGCGAGAAACAACGAACAACAATGAGCAATAATGAGGAACAACGACTGAACGAGCAACAACGAGCAACAATGAGCAACAACGAGTAACATTGTGAAACAACGAGCAACAATGAGCAATAATAAAGTACAACAACGAGCAACAATGAGCAACAACGAGAAACAGCGAGCAACAATGAGGAACAACGACTGAACGAGCAATAATAAACAACAACGAGCAACAATGAGCAACAACGAGTAACAATGAGTGATAATGAGCAACAACGAGCAATAATGAGGAACAACAACGAGCAACAATGAGCAACAGCGAGAAACAACGAACAACAATGAGCAATAATGAGGAACAACGACTGAACGAGCAACAATGAGCAACAACGAGTAACATTGTGAAACAACGAGCAACAATGAGCAATAATAAAGTACAACAACGAGCAACAATGAGCAACAACGAGAAACAGCGAGCAACAATGAGGAACAACGACTGAACGAGCAATAATAAACAACAACGAGCAACAATGAGCAACAATGAGTAACAATGAGTAATAATGAGCAACAACGAGCAATAATAAAGTACAACAACGAGAAACAACGACCAATAATTAGGACATGAGGAACAACGAGTAACAATGAGCAACAATGACAATGAGTAACAACGAGTAACATTGAGCAATAATAAAGTATAACAACGAGTAACATTGAGCAATAATAAAGTATAACAACGAGTAACATTGAGCAACAACGAGCAACAATGAGAAACAATGAGCAACAACGAGAAACACCGAGCAACAATGAGGAACAACGACTGAACGAGCAATAATAAAGAACACCAATGAGTAACAATGAGCAACAACGAGCAATAATGAGCAACAACGACTGAACGAGCAACAACGAGTTATATTGAGCAACAACGAGTTATATTGAGCAACAACGAGTTATATTGAGCAACAACGAGTTATATTAAGCAACAATGAGCAATAATAAAGTACAACAACGAGCAACAATGAGCAACAACGACTGGACGAGCAACAACGAGTAATATCGGTATTGAGCAACAACGAGCAATAATAAAGTACAACAACCTGACAACGAGAAATAACGAGCAACAATGAGGAACAACGATTGAACGAGCAATAATAAATAAAGTACAACACTGCAACAACGAGCAATAATAGAGTACAACGAGCAATAATAAAGAACAACAACGAGCAACAATGAGCAACAACGAACAATAATGAGCAACAGCGACTGAACGAGCAACAACGAGTTATATTGACTGATTGAGCAACAATAAGCAATAATAAAGTACAACAATGAGCAACAACGACTGAACGAGCAACAACGAGTAATATTGAGCAACAATAATGAGCAATAATAAAGTACAACACCGAGAAACAACGAGCAACAATGAGGAAAAACGATTGAACGAGCAATAATAAAGTACAACAACGAGCAACAATGAGTAACAATGAGCAATAATGAGCAACAACGAGCAATAATAGAGTACAACGAGCAACAACGAGCAATAATAAAGTACAACTAACGAGCAACAATCTGACAATGAGCACCAACAAGCAACAATGACCAACAACAAGCAACAATGACCAACAACGAGAAATAATAAAGCACAACGAGCAGCAATGAGAAACAACGAGCAACAAACTGCGTCGAACCGGATTGAATGTCGGGGAAAGCCACGTTCAAGTGAGCGAAGCCTTAGCGCTTAGGCCTAGCATATGGGTGCTATTAACGAGTTGTCTGTCTTCGTTGTAAATTTTATATCGCTAATAACTCGGCCATTCATTGATGAAATTAAACGAAACTTAGTATGTATGTAGTCTGTCAAAAGATTAGAAATAATCTGAAGTTTGGTAAAAAACAAACGAACGCAATGAGGCAAATTAAGGAGACGAGTACCGTATTGTGTTGAACGACCTCTGACTAACGAAAGACAATAGGGTAGGGTACCCCAATTCCGGACAGAATTTCGATTTTTCCTTTATTGTAGCTCAACCATAGTTTATTCCAATCAAAAGATGATTCTAACAGTACAGGACATTATCCTACATCAAAATAAAATCTTAACATTGAGTGCCCAGCGCCATCTAATGGGCGCAAATGGGCACTTTTTTTTTACAAGATTGGGTTGTCCGGTATTTGGGCAGGTGCCCAATTTCCGGACAGAGTATAAATTTGTCTCTGCCTATGTCTGTTTGCTATACAAATCTATAGTTTACATTATAGAAAGGTGCCTAAAACCCGAATACATGTATCACCACGCTGCCAGGGGGTGGGGGGTCTGTTCACTTGTCTACCTGTTTGTTTGTCTGTCTTTCCACCACTTAAAAACACTAGTTCATGAAAGTCAGAATTCATACAATTTTCCGATTTGCACAACTTTTTTTTGTTTTGAATTTCTAAGCAAGCACAATTCGTTAATGTCAATAATTTGTAAACCAACCTGTCATTTGTCTGTCTGTTCGTTTGTCTGTCTGTTCGTTTTTCTGTCTAGCCATTTCTATGCTGTATAATTTCTATTTTCTATTAAATTATATTTATCATTTCTATTAAATTTCTATGCAGTTGAAATTCTAAGCAAACACAATTTGTTAATGTCAGAATGTCAATAATTTGTAAACCAACCTGTCATTTGTCTGTCTGTTCGTTTGTCTGTCTGTTCGTTTTTCTGTCTAGCCATTTCTATGCTGTATAATTTCTATTTTCTATTAAATTATATTTATCATTTCTATTAAATTTCTATGCAGTTGAAATTCTAAGCAAACACAATTTGTTAATGTCAGAATGTCAATAATTTGTAAACCAACCTGTCATTTGTCTGTCTGTTCGTTTGTCTGTCTGTTCGTTTTTCTGTCTAGCCATTTCTATGCTGTATAATTTCTATTTTCTATTAAATTATATTTATCATTTCTATTAAATTTCTATGCAGTTGAAATTCTAAGCAAACACAATTTGTTAATGTCAGAATGTCAATAATTTGTAAACCAACCTGTCATTTGTCTGTCTGTTCGTTTGTCTGTCTGTTCGTTTTTCTGTCTAGCCATTTCTATGCTGTATAATTTCTATTTTCTATTAAATTATATTTATCATTTCTATTAAATTTCTATGCAGTTGAAATTCTAAGCAAACACAATTTGTTAATGTCAGAATGTCAATAATTTGTAAACCAACCTGTCATTTGTCTGTCTGTTCGTTTGTCTGTCTGTTCGTTTTTCTGTCTAGCCATTTCTATGCTGTATAATTTCTATTTTCTATTAAATTATATTTATCATTTCTATTAAATTTCTATGCAGTTGAAATTCTAAGCAAACACAATTTGTTAATGTCAGAATGTCAATAATTTGTAAACCAACCTGTCATTTGTCTGTCTGTTCGTTTGTCTGTCTGTTCGTTTTTCTGTCTAGCCATTTCTATGCTGTATAATTTCTATTTTCTATTAAATTATATTTATCATTTCTATTAAATTTCTATGCAGTTGAATTTCTAAGCAAACACAATTCGTTAATGTCAGACTCAGAATGTCAATAATTTGTAAACAAACCTGTCATTTGTCTGTAAACCGCAGAATTCTTAATTTTCGTGGTACAAATTTGTGTTGAATAAGTGGTTTGTCCGGAATTTGAGTAGGTTGTCCGGAATTTGCAATGTCCGGAATTGGGGTACCTTACCCTATGTTAATGGGGTGGGGCCCCTATCAGCTAGGGCTAGCTAAGGCTTTGCTCACTTCATGCTGCGCAAAGGTCCCACGAACGTGACCCACTCCTGCCTGAGCCAGTTGAGCCAAAACGTCATCCAGTCATCATCTTTAACCTTCATAACGTCTATCAGCTGCCCGACTGAACCATCTCTGTGCCTATTGACATGACATTGACATTGGTTTTTCACTTTTTTCACACCTTTCAAGTACAACATTGTGGACAATCCATCTAAGTGGGGCGTAGCGTAACGCGGAGCAGAAGAGGAAATGCAGGACACAAGTTAGTTTTCGAAACTGTGCGGCGATGTCCAGTTACTTGAGTCGTGTCTCATCCTATCATCGAAATACGTGACAATGTATGTGCGCTCAGATGGGCAATGGGCTATTCTTTTGAATATCAATGGGCTATTCTATGCTACCGTGTGAGGTAAGAATGCCAGTGCTAGCAACTTCATTATGATACGATATTCTATAGAGGATTTATAGAGTGCAGTGCAACCATTGTCCTTAGGCCTATCCTTATCCCAACAATTAGCAATATACAGTCTGACAGTCGGTGAGAAGTCAAAAATTGGACTTCAAGTCCAATTTTAGACTTCAAGTCCAATTTTGGACTCTAAAGTCCAATATTGGACTTTAGTACAACTCCAAGTGTAGCCATGCTGTCATACTGTATATCGGTATTTAAATCAAAACTGCATCCCGTATCAGTACATATATATTACATAATTACAATGCAACATTATTTTAATGATCAAATTAATTATTATATGTATTATAAACAGGGATCGCACACGTACAGTCAGACATCAGTAGTTACTTTTTGCGGTAGTGGTATAGCTTTGCGGTAGCCTTACTGCCTTAGCGGTGTATACCGCGGTAGCGTAGTGGAGTTATAGCTGTATAGTTCATTGTCATTCATACCCATACTGCCATACCTGTGGTATTTTCGTATGGCAAAAATAAGACTACTGTATGCTGTAAACTGTAACCTATTATGTTATTGAGTTAATGTTTATTGACTAATTGCTTTGATTAGGTTCACTGTGTCAAGTACAATGCACACATCTCTGCATCTCCAACCAAACACTATATAACATTGGAGTTGGAGGTGTCTCATTCAGTCATTGGTTCCCCCAAGCTTGACACTAGAACAAAGCCGCCTCCGCTTTGCAGGACATCGCTTTAAGCCGTGAGGACCAGCCAGTGCACCTCATGGAGTGAATAAGCATGGTGGACAGCCCAGAACTTTCTTGAGACGCATCTTTCTTACTGTCTTAAAGGACACTGGCCTTGAAGATGCGGATGATCTAGCAAATGTCATGGGTGATAAGGCTGTAAGAGTGTAAGGGAGTTGTGGAGGCGCACTTTTGTCAACAAGCCGGCACAGCATTCTTAATACATAATAGGGCCTATATATATAATCCATTTGCAATGAATCATGCCGATTGTAGTAGTAGTATATGGTGAGGTTATAGGGCTCCTTCAATTGGTAAAGTCAAAAGTGGGCGTTTATTGTTTTAGTTAGAAAAGCCTGCATCTGTAACCTGTTCCTTTCCCTCAATTGGTTTATGATTAAGACGTGTGTTACTTGTTATTTCTGTACTTATTATGTGGAGACCCCAACACGTTAATCAGTTACTAATCCCATTTCATTATCCTGTTATCCAGCCGTTTTATAATACCCTTATCCTGTTGTATGGAAAAATTAGAAGAGATGGTGGTAGCATCAACTTGTAGTATTTCTTTCTGATAGGCTGATAGGGCTCCCATAGCCTTAGACGAAATCGTAGCTTGTACTGTAGTTAGCCTTAGCAGCAGCTGCAGTTGGCTAACCTGGCATTGCTACCAGTATCCACCAAATATAATTTGTAATTAAATATTTGTTGGAGCATAATCTAATCTAGTCCTAAAGACACTATAAAGTCCTGGGTACATAAAGTACCTAGAATGCTAGAATGTACCATTATATTCTAAGTACAGTACAGTCATTACACTGAAGATTCATACAGAGCTGCAAAGGTAACTTTCCATTACTTAACAGCTGTTTGGCTGTCTCTCATCTGTCATGCTTCATGTACCTTTAAGTTCGATTCTCAATGTCACGTCCAAAATTGGACTTAAAGTCCAATATTGGACTTTTGTAAAAATTCAAAGCCTTATAAAAAAGTTCCCCCTGGTGAATTTCAGGTCCCCCTGTTCAAAACTCTTATTTTTTGATATATTTTCGATTAAAGAAAAAAAATCCCGCCCGATCCAATTACCCAAGGCCCTGGAACAATTGGCTGATTTGAAGTCCAATATTGGACTCACAGAAGTCCAATTTTAGACTTGAACTGGAGCCGAAGTCCAATTTTTGACTTCTCACCGACTGTCTGACATAAATCAAAGAATTATGAAAGAAGTGTAACACATACTGTAAGGAATAAGGAATATTTATTTTATTTAAGGAATGTGCAGATTTTGGAATACAATTGTATTCCTAAATAAGAAACCCAGGTCAAAAAGTTCTTATTTAGGGACTTTTAGTATTTATGTGTACAATTTCGATATCTTAAATAAGGTAAATTTAAAAAATCACCTTATTTAGGAACTAGTCGTATTTTTGATGAAATTTTAAAACGCTTGTAGAAAAAAAACCGGACGGTGAAATGTTTTCTGGTTTTTTGCTTTATGTTCAAGAAAGACCCAACTTTTACATTGTAAAATAAAATTATGCGGTATTTTTTCCTGAAACAAGTTATTGCATATTATATCGAAAAAATATCCAAAAAAGGCCCAAAAACCCCTAAATAAGAGCCATTTTCCTTAAATAAGAACCCACTTTTGGAGCTTATTTAAGGGTATGTTCCCTACTGTTGATTGACTGAATAACTAATTCATATGTGAAGTTGATGCTAGATATGCTTGAATTAATTTATTGAGAATAGAAAGAATATGTAAAAGGTCTTCTTTTGTAAATGCAGTATATATAGAAATATTCATTTAAAAGTGCAGCCTTTTCGATATCAGCTATAGCAAACGAACCATTATCCTTCCTGAGGCACTGTATTGCTGGTCTTGCCTTTGCCCATATAAATTTCCAAAAATTTTTGGGGTTACTGTTACTAGGGCAGTAGGCTGGTAGGGGTAGGGGCATCACTTGCAATTTTACATTCGTAGGTAGGGTTCAACAGAAGGCACTTTATGGTGCCGAACCGAACCGAACCGAAGCAGGGCCAACTTCGGGCCGAACCGAACCGAATCCGAACCGAAGTTCAGAAAGTTAGCAAGTTATGGTCATAAATTCGTCTTTACGTCACTATACTGGCTGACTGGCAGTGGCAGACTGGTACCTATTTGGTCTGCGGACTTAGCAAGAAAGCTATGATTAATTAAAAAAATAAGTAGGCCTACTACAAAATAAAATGACAATATTTACATTACTGTACAGCATTACTAACCTAAACTACTGTATACTTACGGTACTTACGGTGTATGCACCACATTTTCATCCGTAGTAAGCCGTACAGTGTAGTGACATCAAATTTAGAAAACCTCACTAAAAGTACAGGTAGTACTATTTATATGACAGTATGAGGTAGTAGGTATATTTCTGTATTTGGTATTATGTATCAAAGTTATGATTAATTAAAAAATAGGTACTACAAAGTAAAATGGCAATAGGCCTATTTAGCCTAACCTAAACCTGTAAACTACTGTAAAATTAAGCTAATTTTGAAACTACCCAAGTAAACTGAAAACAATTAAAAAAATAATGCCATTTAAATGGAAGTTCAGTCCAAAATTAAGGGTGTAAACGGTGCAGACACCTGGTGCGGACAGTGGTGCAGACACCTGGTGCGGACAGTGGTGCAGACTGTGGTGCAGACAGTGGTGCAGCGTGCAGACAGTGGTGCAGGCACTGGTGCAGACACTGGTGCAGACAGTGGTGGAGACAGTGGTGCAGACAGCAGACAGTGGTGCAGACAGTGATGCAGACAGTCAGACAGTGGTGCAGCGTGCAGACAGTGGTTCAGACACTGGTGCAGACAGTGGTGCAGACAGTGGTACAGACAGTGATGCAGACACTGGTGCAGACAGTGGTGCAGACTGGTGCAGAAAGTGGTGCAGACACTGGTGCAGACAGTGGTGCAGACACTGGTGCAGACAGTGGTGCAGACAGTGATGCAGACAGTGGTGCAGACTGGTGCAGAAAGTGGTGCAGACACTGGCAGTAGGGAACATACCCTTAAATAAGCTCCAAAAGTGGGTTCTTATTTAAGGAAAATGGCTCTTATTTAGGGGTTTTTGGGCCTTTTTTGGATATTTTTTTGATATAATATGGAATAACTTGTTTCAGGAAAAAATACCGCATAATTTTATTTCACAATGTAAAAGTTGGGTCTTTCTTGAACATAAAGCAAAAAACCAGAAAACATTTCACCGTCCCGGTTTTTTTCTACAAGCATTTTAAAATTGCATCAAAAATACGACTAGTTCCTAAATACAGAAATAAGGGGGATTTTTTAAATTTACCTTATTTAAGATATCGAAATTGTACACATAAATACTAAAAGTCCCTAAATAAGAACTTTTTGACCGGGGTTTCTTATTTAGGAATACAATTATATTCCAAAATCTGCACATTCCTTAAATAAAATAAATATTCCTTATTCCTTACAGTATGTGTTACACTTCTTTCATAATTCTTTGATTTATGTCAGTCTGTATATTGCTAATTGTTGGGATAAGGATAAGGACAATGGTTGCACTGCACTCTATAAATCCTCTATAGAATATCGTATCATAATGAAGTTGCTAGCACTGGCATTCTTACCTCACACGGTAGCATAGAATAGCCCATTGATATTCAAAAGAATAGCCCATCGCCCATCTGAGCGCACATACATTGTCACGTATTTCGATGAAACACGACTCAAGTAACTGGACATCGCCGCACAGTTTCGAAAAACTAACTTGTGTCCTGCATTTCCTCTTCTGCTCCGTGTGACGCCCCACTTAGATGGATTGTCCACAATGTTGTACTTGAAAGGTGTGAAAAAAGTGAAAAACCAATGTCAATGTCATGTCAATAGGCACAAAGATGGTTCGGTTGGGCAGCTGATAGACGTTATGAAGGTTAAAGATGATGACTGGATGACGTTTTGGCTCAACTGGCTCAGGCAAGAGTGGGACACGTTCGTGGGACCTTTGCGCAGCATGAAGTGAGCAAAGCCTTAGCTAGCCCTAGCTGATAGGGGCCCCACCCCATTCAGCCATTAGGCTAACATTACCCTAACATGTTGTCTTTCGTTAGTCAGAGGTCTTCAACACAATACTCGTCTCCTTAATTTGCCTCATTGCGTTCGTTTGTTTTTTACCAAACTTCAGATTATTTCTAAACTTTTGACGGACTACATACATACTAAGTTTCGTTTAATTTCATCAAGGAATGACCGAGTTATTAGCGATAAAAAATTTACAACGACGACAGACAACTCGTTAATAGCACCCATATGCTAAGGCTTCGCGTTGTTGTTGCTCAATGCTGCTCGTTGTGCTTTATTATTTCTCATTGTTGGTCATTGTTGCTCATTGTTGGTCATTGTTGCTCGTTGTTGGTCATTGTTGCTTGTTGGTGCTCATTGTTGCTCGTTAGTTGTACTTTATTTTTGCTCGTTGTTGCTCGTTGTACTCTATTATTGCTCGTTGTTGCTCATTATTGCTCATTGTTACTCATTGTTGCACTTTATTATTGGTCATTCAATCGTTGTTCCTCATTGTTGCTCGTTGTTTCTCGTTGTTGTACTTTATTATTGCTCGTTGTTGCTCAATATTACTCGTTGTTGCTCGTTCAGTCATTGTTGCTCGTTGTTGTACTTTATTATTGCTCATTGTTGCTCAATATATCTCGTTGTTGCTTAATATAACTCGTTGTTGCTCGTTCAGTCGTTGTTGCTCATTATTGCTCGTTGTTGTTCTTTATTATTGCTCAGTGTTGCTCAATGTTACTCGTTGTTAGTCATTGTCATTGTTGCTCATTGTTACTCGTTGTTCCTCATGTCCTAATTATTGGTCGTTGTTTCTCGTTGTTGTACTTTATTATTGCTCATTGTTGCTCGTTGTTTCTAGGTGTTGTACTTTATTATTGCTCATTGTTGCTCGTTGTTTCTCGTTGTTGTACTTTATTATTGCTCATTGTTGCTCGTTGTTTCTCAATGTTGCTCGTTGTTGTACTTTATTATTGCTCATTGTTGATTGTTGCTCGTTGTTTCTCAATGTGGCTCGTTGTTGTACTTTATTATTGCTCATTGTTTCTCAATGTTGCTGGTTGTTGTACTTTATTATTGCTCGTTCAGTCGATGTTCCTCATTGTTGCTCGCTGTTTCTCGTTGTTGCTCATTGTTGCACATTGTTGCTCGTTGGTGCTCATTATTACTCATGTTACTCGTTGTTGCTCATTGTTGCTCGTTGTTGTACTTTATTATTGCTCGTTCAGTCGTTGTTCCTCATTGTTGCTCGCTGTTTCTCGTTGTTGCTCATTGTTGCTCGTTGTTGTACTTTATTATTGCTCATTGTTGCTCGTTGTTTCTCGTTGTTGTACTTTATTATTGCTCATTGTGATTGTTGCTCGTTGTTTCTCAATGTTGCTCGTTGTTGTACTTTATTATTGCTCGTTCAGTCGATGTTCCTCATTGTTGCTCGCTGTTTCTCGTTGTTGCTCATTATTACTCATTGTTACTTGTTGTTGCTCATTGTTGCTCGTTGTTGTACTTTATTATTGCTCGTGCAGTCGTTGTTCCTCATTGTTGCTCGCTGTTTCTCGTTGTTGCTCGTTGTTGTACTTTATTATTGCTCATTTTTGCTCGTTGTTTCTCATTGTTGCTCAATGTTACTCGTCGTAGTCGTAGTTGCTCATTGTTACTCGTTGTTGCTCGTTCAGTCGTTGTTTCTCATTATTGCTCGTTGTTGTACTTTATTATTGCTCAATGTTACTCGTTGTTGCTAATTGTTGCTCGTTGTTACTCGTTGTTGCTCGTTGTTTTGTTACTCATTGTTCATTTGTTGCTCGTTGTTGCTTATTGTTGGTCATTGTTGCTCGTTGTGCATATTTGCACCTATCCAATTAAGCTCAGAAGCTCCCTTATCTCTGCATCTTACAATGTCCTGTCAAGGTTAGGAGGTAGGAGGTCATAACTGTCATAAGCAGATTAGGGCAGAAGGAGGACGGGGCTGGGAGACGAGGTTATAAGAGACATAATATAAGGATATTTAATTTAATTTATTTAATTTAATATATGAGAAATGAGGCCCGTATTGGTTGACAGAAGGAGATACGCAAGGCGTATCCCATTGCGCCTCATAATAGCCTCTCGTCAACAAGTCAACCCCATCGACTAGCGGCACTGGCTGTTTCAGCTGACGAGGCTCTGTCGAAAAACGCGTCCCTGATGCAGTAAGGGCCCTCTTTTGAGGAGCAATATTATTATTGTCGCGGAACTGCTTCTACTCTCTGTGAGAAATGAGAAATATTTAATTTATTTAAGGAGTATGCAGATTTTGGAATGAAATTGTATACCTAAATAAGAAACCCATGTCAAAAAGTTCTTATTTAAGGACTTTTAGTATTTGTGTACAATTTCGATGTCTTAAATAAGGTAAATTTAAAAAATCCCTCTTATTTAGGAACTGGTCGTATTTTTGATGCAATTTTAAAACGCTTGTAGAAAAAAAACCGGACGGTGAAATGTTTTCTGGTTTTTTGCATTATGTTCAAGAAAGAACCAACTTTTATATTGTGAAATAAAATTATGCGGTATTTTTTACTGAAACAAGTTATTGCATATTATGTCGAAAAAATATCCAAAAAAGGCCCAAAAACCCCTAAATAAGAGCCATTTTCCTTAAATAAGAACCCACTTTTGGAGCTTATTTAAGGGCCTCCAACTTTTCTCTGACATCTGGATTTAAACTAGTACGTCGTTTACGGCGCCTCAAAGTCTCTTGAGACTCGGATAAAAACGCCGGAGTTTCAAATTCAAATTATTTAGGAACTAGTCGTATTTTTGATGAAATTTTAAAACGCTTGTAGAAAAAAAACCGGACGGTGAAATGTTTTCTGGTTTTTTGCTTTATGTTCAAGAAAGACCCAACTTTTACATTGTAAAATAAAATTATGCGGTATTTTTTCCTGAAACAAGTTATTGCATATTATATCGAAAAAATATCCAAAAAAGGCCCAAAAACCCCTAAATAAGAGCCATTTTCCTTAAATAAGAACCCACTTTTGGAGCTTATTTAAGGGTATGTTCCCTACTGACTGGTGCAGACAGTGGTGCAGACACTGGGTGCAGACAGTGGTGCAGACAGTGATGCAGACAGTGGTGAAGGCAGTGGTGCAGACACTGGCAGACTGGTGCAGACACTGGTGCAGACAGTCAGACAGTGGTTCAGACAGTGCAGACTAACTACAGTAAGGTCTCAGGAATTGTTAGTCCGCGTCTGCACCAGTGTCTGCACCAGTGTCTGCACCACTGTCTACACCACTGTCTGCACCAGTGTCTGCACCACTGTCTGCACCAGGTGTCTGCACCACTGTCTGCAACACTGTCTGCACCAGTGTCTGCACCACTGTCTGCACCACTGTCTGTACCAAAGCCTGCACAACTGTCTGCACCACTGTCTGCACCACTGTCTG
This sequence comes from Nemertoderma westbladi, assembly GCA_032718475.1. Taxonomy (NCBI): domain Eukaryota; kingdom Metazoa; phylum Xenacoelomorpha; order Nemertodermatida; family Nemertodermatidae; genus Nemertoderma; species Nemertoderma westbladi. The sequence goes on along the minus strand of JAUCBJ010008427.1, from coordinate 121,671 downwards.
CACCAGTGGCTGCACGACTGCACCACTGTCTGCACCAGGTGTCTGCACCACTGTCTACATCACTGTCTGCACCACTGTCCACTGTCTGCACCACTGTCTGTACCTACTGTCTGCTCTGCACCAGTGTCTGCTTAACGTTTGCACCCCAAAATTATTTAGTACAACGATGGACAGATTGATTAGTCTTACTGTCTTCTGGTCTTAGCTCAATCAGTCAATGTAATACTTGGAATAATTAGCAAAGTTTGCTCCTGGCTTCTGCAGTATCAATTGCAGAAGCCGAACCGAACCGAAATCGCCAAACTTCGGCCCGAACCGAACCGAAGCCGAAGCTTCTGTTGAGCCCTATTCGTAGGCAGTAGGCAACCTTCTGTTTAATTACTGAAATACATTTGTTTCTAGGTTGCTTGTAGGCTGGGAATGAAGAAAGTGTTTTTATATATATAAATATAATATAGGCCTAACTAAACAGACAAATACAATAATAATACACCAATACATATATATTATTCTATAGTATGAACTATGAACGTTACATACTACATACCCCAAGAAGATGCATGCACAGTCAGCCTACTGATCGGAGTTGGGATTTGGCCGGAGCCGGAGCCGGACAATTTGGCCGGAGCTGGAGCCGGAGTTTTTCAAAAATTTTAAAAATTCAATTATTTAAAAAAAAAAAATAAAGTAGGCCTATGGCTATCATTAGCAAATTGCTCATAATCAATCATACTGTAGGTCTAATTAATTTCATAATTTAAAGATTTATGAATTTTCAATTTAAAATTTAAGTAGGCCTAATTAATCGCCTAATTAATTTATCACGGACAGACGGCTAAAAATTACCTACAGTAGGGTACCTAACTCACTAACTGTCTAACTGTGGTAGAGGTGTGTACTTTAGGTAGCCTACCAAACGTGTAGGGTAGGGCCTACCAGTACTGCAGTACAGTATGCTGGCATGACAGCAGTAAATGGCTGCAGTGAGTACAAAACAAAGACCCAAGACAGTAGGGGAGAAGTTCTATTTTCAACTGAGTTGAAATTTCAACTTTATTTTTTAAAATTCAACTTTTTATTAAAATTCAACTTTTGGAGAAGGGTTTAAAATTCAACTTTTTTTTAAAATTCAACCTTTGGAGTAGGTTTGGAAATAGGGGGTACTGAAATATGGAATTGGAATGGAATCCAATACTGGCTGAACTGTGATAGGCAAAACAGAAGTAGGCCTAAGCAGCTAGGCTTGTACAGTCTGCAGTCTGACAGTTGTAGCTAGAATAATTGCTGAATTGCATCGGATCGGATCGGATCGGATCGGACGGCATCTGACATATAATTCTACCTCCCATTTTAGAGTTCAATTTACAACTTAAAAGCTGAATTTAAAAAAAAAAGTTTTAAATTTCAACTCCGTTGAAATTTGAACTTCTCCCCGACTGCAAGACACAATTAAGTGACCTGCAATCTTGTAACATGTGTTAACTTTCGTTTATTGTTTTGGTTCCCCCAACACACCTCTGTAACCGGCTCCTTTAATTAAATTTTGTAAATGGCAATGTTACATTCGAGCTTAGTAATTTGTAGATCGAATGTAACATAGTTATAGAATCCAATGTAACATAATTGCAGTTACGTTCGATACGAAATAACTATGTTACATTCGATCCTGATTACGTTCGGTCATGTATCCCTGCAGTGGTACAGTGTACAATCATAGCATTTACAATTTTTTACACTGTTACAGTAGGCTGGTAGGGCCTATCTGTTATAGTCTGCTAGTCAGCCAGCTGGCCAGTACAGCAGTACCATTACTGCAGTACAGTCAATCAGTCATTGACTTTAAGTAAATACTGCAGTACCGGTACTGCAGTATTATGCTTGATATTGAAGCTGTACTAATACTAAAGTACTTAGGCCTATAGTGCAGTAGTGTTTTAAAGAATTGTCTGCCTACCACTACACTAGTCTGCTAGTCAAGTCACTAGACTGCTAGACCAGTAGACAAACAGTCAGACAGCTATCTGGCAGTCTGGTAGGGCTCGATCGGAGTTGGGATTTGGCCGGAGCCGGAGCAGGAGCCGGAGTTGGACAATTTGGCCGGAGCCGGAGCCGGAGTTTTTCAAAAATTTTAAAAATTTAATTATTTATAAAAGAAAAATAAAGTATGGTTATCGTTCGCCAATCGCTCATATTCAACCATACTGTACAGCTGTGAGCTATAGGTCTAATTAATTTCATAATTTATAGATTTACGAATTTCCAATTTAAAATTTAAGTAATTAATTTATCACGGACAGACGGCCTGACGCTGACGGCTAAAAATTACCTACAGTACCTACAGACCTAACAGCCTAACTCACTAACTGTCTAACTGTGGTAGAGGTGTGTACTGTAGGTCTGTAGGTAGCCTACCAAACGTGTACCAGTACTGCAGTACAGTATGCTGGTATGCTGGCATGACATCAGTAAATGGCTGCAGTGGTACTGGTACAGTGTACAATCATAGCAGTGCATAGCATTTACAATTTTTTACAGTAGGGCCTATCTGTCTGTCTGTTATAGTCTGCTAGTCAGCCAGCTGTCCAGTACAGCAGTACCAGTACTGCAGTACAGTCAGTCAGTCATTGACTTTACAGCTTTAAGTAAATACTGCAGTATTATGCTTGATATCTGGATAGGCCTATTGAAGCTGTACTACAGTACTGACAGTACTTAGGCTATATAGCAGTATAGTGTAAATAATTGTTCAGATTAGAATAAATGCACGAAATATAATACTTTATTAAAAAATTAACTCCGGCAATATTTTTACCGGAGCCGGAGCCGGAGGTGCCAAAATGGCCGGAGCCGGAGGCCGGAGCCGGAGGCCGGAGCTACGATCGAGCCCTACTATCTGGCTATAGCAGTACTGCAGTATGGCCTTATAGCTGACTGATAGCTTAGCCAGTCTGTCTGCCATACCGGTACGGCAGTAGGCTTTAATTTGAATTGAACAGCAGAGCAGCAGCAAATCATTTTAAAAAAACACTGACACCGGCAATATTTTTGCTGGTGGGGGTGCACTGATCGAACCCTACTCTGTAGGGACTGTACTGTACTAGTACTGACTGTATGTACACTATCTGTTTTACAGGTCAGCAGCAGGTAGGCCTACCATATAGCAGTATAGTGCAAAATCAAATACACTGCAGTGTACAGCACATTCTATTGTCACTTGTCAGAGTCAGATACGCACTGCTCACTACCTATGTCTGTATGTTTTCATTACTTAAACTATTTCAATACAAAATATTTATAAATAATAATAGGCCTAGCCTATTCTAGTCTAGAGAACCAGAACCCAGTCTTGATTTTATTTGTATTGAATAGTAATGACTAACGATTATGCAGTAGAACTAGCATAAGGTAGTTGACGCTTATTCTCTACCAATTAACAGCTGTGTCTGGACTCTCCCGACTGAGCTGCCTCCATTTTTATTATTTTATAAAAGGGAGTTTAAGAGAATAAAAGATAAATAATAATAATAAAAAAAAAAATAATAATAATGAAAACATGGTGGCCTAGTGAAGAGTTTGTGTGAACTGTGAACCCTGCCTTACAAATACAATCCAAATTAAATTTAAATATTTGTATTATTATTGGAACATTATTTTCACTACATTATTATTAGGCCTAAGTAATTCTTTCTTATTTAAATGTAATCGATAAACTGCATTACTAGAATACTCAAACATGGAAAAATTGCATTAGTTAGCACTAATTTGCATATTAGGACTACAATTGTAGTCACCGTATGTTTGTATGTACGCATGTTTAATATTGACTAATAATTGCAACAGTAAATTATAGATTCAAATACATATACTGTTATATAGTCCTTAATGCACCATTAAGGAAACCTTAATGCTCCTTAAAAACAACTTAATGCAACAACACAGCACCAAATGTCGATATAGTCCGAGAAATATAACGATAGTTAGTGAGAATATAGGAATTGATTAAATAGGTCAATAACAATAGTAATAAATTAAATGCAGAAATAAGCTCTAGTGGAACATCATAAAGAAAAGGTAAATAGATACATACTGTAAATGTACAGTCCTAATCCCAATAAGCATTAACTTGGTCATTTTCGCAAACAAAGTGACCAAAACGGCCAAATAAAAACTGCGGTATTCATGAAAGGGACTCTTGAGGCACGTAGGCTTGTCAATCACAGCCAGTGAATAGAGGCTCAGTGTAAGTAAAGCCCAGCATGCTGGCACTTAGGTAGAGAGAAAGGCTCCAGTGTAGTAACGGCTGGACTAGCCACTGTAGTAAACATGCCTGTAAGAGTGCAGTGTAAGACGCCCTAACTTATTATTTTCTACATATTTTTTACTAATCTAATAATTAACACACCTTTACCTGTCACGTGTCACTTAAGTTATAAGCAGTGTGCTAGCACTTGCAGCGTAATAATTAATTTATTATTTACTTTTATTCTATTCGATTGGTAATAAAAATAACAAGTTCATATATTTAATTCGTAAAATTTATTTAAAATCTGAAAAAAGTACTCTACTTTATTTAGCTGTTTTAGTACGCTATAATATAAATGCTCTCATAAATACAGTTAGGGGGGGAAACTGGACGCCATAAAAATTCATCCCTCACCAGGGGAAATTTGACGCAAATAACAGATGATTACTCTCAAAAATAAAACTGTAACCTGTTAATTTATGTTTAATTTATTGTTTTGGTTAAAATAACGTGCCACTGCAATCTGCTCCTTTCCCTAAATTGAGAATTTAACATTGAGGCGGGATATTAATTCGCCAAGGCGAGTTTTGCGTAAAAGGCCCCCACCCCCTGTCTCGATAAATAATAATTACATAATCATAAAATCACCCAAATATGCCGACTCTGTTAGCACAGAGCCAGAGCCTAATAATGTAATGTTTTCAGTTACTATCGCCCTGGAATTCAGACCCAGCTATTATAAATAGGCGTAATTTGAATTTCATCAGTATACCGAACTCGTTCGAGACAGAGTGTCGCTATTTAATAGCTGCCTCTTGCCCTGTAACAGACCCAGCTACTAACTATAGAACTATAATTAGGACGCTTTCATACAGAACGTTGCCATTTCATAATGACTCTAAACTGAAGCTACACAAAGGAAAAGGTGGGAAGTGATTATCTAATCACACAATAACACACACAATCCGATTATTATGCATACTCCTCCTTTTAACAAAGCCGCATCCAACTAACTCCCTTCCTACGTATTAGCCTGTGCTGTATCAATGCCTCAGGCCTCAGTGGGTGGTCTCTACTACAACTACAAGGCCCGACTCAGCACCAGGTAGGTTAACAATCTGTCAATAATAAAAATGAAATTGAGCCGACATTTAGTCAGAGCAACCAAATGGATGGCCGAGGAGACGGACTGTTCGCGCTTTTGAAGACCTTTAGCAGTTTAACCTGCCAAAATTTATATGTCTTTTAGTTAATTAAAACCACTTTAGCATACGACAATATTTTATGCTAATACGCAAAACACTAGCCGAAGTCAGCCCATGCGCGATCATTCACCCGATGGATCTACACCCGGGAGACTGAATTCGGATGCTTAAATTTTATTATTGCAGTGTAAGGTTGCAGTGTATACCTACTGTATTATTCGATAGATCGTTAATAATTAATCTCTGACAGATATTATTGGCTTTCGGGAAATATTAACAGTTCCTTTAGGACGTGGCGCTTTATCTATTTAAACAGAACTAAGACTTATACTAAAACGCAACGATACTGCTTATGATTGAAGTATAAAGCGTATTCTTTAGGAAATACTTTGTTACCAATCACAATCATACACACTATTCTGCCGACCGTCAGTATATTTGATCACACATAAAGAGAGCAGCAATTGACTCACGTAGGGTCTGCTAAATAACATTGGATTCAATACACACCACATTAATATAAATCGCAATTGTTATGTATAGCCGGTCTCTCTAACCTGTAGTGTATCAAGAAAATTGGGAATTTGGGTGATTTATCCGTATTATCCAAAGAGCAATATTTCCATCAACAAATAGGTACAATTAATAACTGACGGTAAAATAACAGTACAAACAATATGATTAATGCAATTAAATTAAGTGAGTATGTTAATCAGTGAGATTAGGTAACAGTTTATACTTTCGATAATTTAAGCAGTTTTACTAGAGTTCTTCCCAAAAAGCCGGTGTTATGGCGAAAATGGGAACACAACAACAGAATCATATAAAATCATATGACTACTACTACTATACGAGTATACCAAAACTCTTATTCCACGAAGCCCCGTTCAACACAGAGGATGAGCAGTGAGATAGGAAATTCAGTTCAGTAGCGCTGGGATAGGTCGAAATCAACGCCTACGCAAATTCTATTGGCCGACACGGACAGCAGGGTATAGGCTACCTCCCTAAACTAGTTGGCCGATTAAACTGAGCCCAGATATCTCCGTACAGCACATCAGCCAATAAGCTGGTAGCTTGCACTATTTTAGTTATAAATCCCTTTGAGAGTATTTTAGCGACTGGGGGGGAACTGGCCAGCAAAGGCAAACGTATCAGTTATCCCACAAAAGCTTTTACACCGCTCCCAGAAAATGGGATTTAAGTCTATAAAATATACAAAATCACAGTTTCTAAAATATAAAAATACTCTAAACAGTTAGTCTTTCTTGCGCGGACGGCGTTTACGCAGTTTTTTAAAGCTAGCAAGAGTCCTTTTCTCTTTGGGGCGAGCCACTTTACGAGGAGGGCTATAACTCCTGGGTGAAGGGTGCAATATGATTGCATCAGAAGGTATGGGATTGCGATCGGTATATCCGCCGGTCGAAGTACCGGGTTGATTGACATCAACGTCCGGGGAGAGGGGTCTAACGACTTTGAGAGCTCGTTTCAAGACAGCCGCTCTTACGGGTCCTTTACGAGTGGTCTGAACGAGGGCCGTGGGTGGACCATAGGCAGTTAGAAACTTCCTTGGTTTAATGGTTCTTTCCAACTCGCGTTCGCGGGCTCTGTACTCGTAAGGCCGTCGATATACTTCCTGTAACTCAGGGTGTGAGTTGACAAATAAGTCTCCATAGGCCGGATCTTGACGGATAAAGTTTATTAAGTTATACGAATTGATGTCACTCGGATTAATGCTCCTGAGGAATTTGCGTACATATTTGGTTGAAATACATTCTCCAACGCGCTTCAATAGTTCATAACTTGATAGGCGCGATTTCTGCTCGACGGAGGCAAACAAATATGGATGGAATGCATAAACTCCTTCGTAGGCGCGTCCAGGATAATAGCGATGGCGTGAATCACAATGTAAATCAGCGTTCGCTTCCCAAGCTCTGATATAACGTAGTACAATCATTTCATCTACGCTCTCTAAATCATGGTTAAAGGGACAATCAAAGCTGGCGTGTCCTTTTAATTGACAATGATGGCATTGAGTCATAAATTGGGGGCAGACAGCAAAAATGTGCAAATTATTAAGCCGACAATATGCACAATAGATTTCCATCGACGGTTGTTCGTGGAAATAGGAACTGAGATCGTTGGTGTCCATAGACGTAATATGGTCTCTCGATGCGCACAGCCGACAATGTTGTCTAGAAACATAATTGGCATGGCGATAATCATACGCAGTAAGGCACTGGGGACCTTGATACCATTCCAATATGTAATCGCTATCGCTACTCCGAGACGTGGGGGGCTGAATCTCTTCGGATTCTAAACATATGGGTTCGTCTTCCCCTTGTATAGTTGAGGTAGGTGTGGCTGTCTCCTCAAGTGGACCTACCGTCTGAATTTCCACGACAGAATAACCGGTGGGGATCCGAGGTCTTTGGATAACCGAGGAGTGCAGGTTTATTACACAAATGTCTCTGAAAATAGCGAATCCAGCGCTATCTAACTTCTCCGCAGCCGAGTCTCTTAAGCTGAGCTTGGTCAAAGCGCGGTCTTTGAATTGGCTATCCACGTTGCGAAACGGGGTTAAAAACCGTCGGAAACATTCAAAGCGGATGAATTTATTATGTTCATCTAGCTTAGCGAGTTTGGTCCCAAGGATTAATGGATGGGCGCGTATAGTACGACTGCACACATCGGCTAGCCAACCGGAAAGTGCGGTGTTTTCGAAGATCGTGTAGATAGCTAAGGAGGGACGGAGTGGAACACTCATGAAGCTATACACGGCGCCAGGTGCGGTCAACGGTCCGTCAAAGTATAATCGAGAATAATGGTCTCCGTATACTTGTTGATAGTTGATGGGATTTCCGACCTTGAAATTCCACCCGTATTCCTGAAAGGCAAGATGTCCGATGGAAGTTCGTTGCACCTTTGTAATGTTGCTAGACACATTAGCATACATGGTGCGAAAGAAACCTCGGCCTTCGGCCCAAGGAGCTATCAGCTGAGTATCCACGAAAGGATAGGGGATATTCTCCATATTCCGAAAGTCGTTTTGGAGATCTCCGTAAACAGCTGAGCCGATTTTAACGATTCTTTCGTTGAATAACATCTCGAGAACGGGCTGGGGTAACATCGATCCATCGATACCCATGGCCGGTTTGCGTTCGGTGTCAATGACGTAACGCTGCGCGAGTTCGAATTGTCCATGTCGGAGATTCTTTTGCGTTTCGGTGAGAGTTTCGAAGGAATAATCGATCACATCGGAACACGCTCGCGTAAACACGTGAGTGGAGCCAGCTAATCCGCGTATGTGTATCATGCGCGTAGTTCCTAATTCTCCGATTGGAACGCTACCTTCGTTATCATAAGTAACAACGCCATACATCTCAATGATATTAAGAGTTTCATTCCACTCTTTGGTGGCGTTCTCGAGGGTCATCCCTACCGGATGCCACAAGGTGGCGCATTGATTAGCGTCAGGGAGATCACTATACTTCATATATCGAGTGGTATACGTCTCCACATTTCCATATCTTTGGATTTTCTCCTCCTCGAATAATACGTCTAGATTCCAATGGACTAATCGAGTTTTAATAAATCCATCGAGGTTATAAGGAGGTTCTGTATCCTTCTCTATTCGAGAAACGTTATATGGTTTTCGAAATGAGTTTGCCTTTACTAATTGATCCAGATGTTTTTGCAATTGTTCGAGTTCGACAATGTCCAGAGGATTTATTAGTGGTAGAAACTTTAAATCATGCGTCGGATCTTCCGGATTTACCATATAATATTGAGTCAGATTAACGTAATAAGGGTGATCTTTAATTCCATAAAAAGAGTTCTGTAAAGGTCTAGCGCGTATGTTGACATCGTGTACCATACGACGGACAAGATCCGCTCGATTGTCCGGAGGTTCAACGAGTATACCGTCAACTCGAGCGGCCTCGATTGGCGGACGCTGTAACATAGGAGCGTCAGCGATAAGATTTTGCGATCTTATGCTGATATCAACCGGTTGGGGTTGTATCTTTGCGAAAAGTTTGTCTCCGAAATGCGGAATCATCGAGGGATGACGGACGGTTTTAGAGTAGAGATCGGTTATGAGTATCTGAGTTTCGGGTTGGGCTAAAGCGGCTTCTTCTCTCTCATCCATTTCCGTATGCCTCTCCTCCATTTGATTCTCTTCCGCCTGTTTCTGCAAGCGTTCTTCCAGAAACTCCTGTAGAGAATACGTACGTCCAAGCTCGATGTCCTCTTCGAGGTTTTGGATTTCTCTATCAAACTGCGGCAAGGCTAGCTCTTTCACCGATTGGACCTGCTGCTGTAATTTACGTTTCTCTAGAAAATCCTGGGTTCCCTTTCCGATTTTCTGTCGGATGGCGTCTAGAGCGTTTCTGATGACACTCTCCTCGACTTCCGTAGCAGGCTGTATCGGAGTTAATCCTGGCCGGTTGTAAGGATTAAATGGCGATGTTAGATGTCCGCGTCCCAATCCGGTCAAATAGGATGGTCGAATATCCAACGAACCTACCTCAGGAACACCACCGATTAACTGCTCGGGTAACACCAAATCCTTGAACAGTGAGTATAACTCGGGAGGATCAGTGATACTGTTAGGATCAAGAGTTTGAGGTCTCACGGGAAAATGGGGAGGTCTGACCGAGTATTCCGGAACTCTGATCATGGGTTTATTTAGCGATCGTTTTAGACGGGCGATCGTAGGTGATACGTCGAACAGGTTTCGCTCGAAACTCCCGTAAGTATAACGCGTAAAACTGTGTTTAGCACAACGTCTCCGCGGATGTTTATGTCTTTCCGTTTGCTGGTTAGGTCTAGGACATGAGTCACAATAATACCAAAGACGTACGTCCTGCAGAGGAAACGCGGGTGATCGTTCACCAGTTTTGCAATACTCTTCCATTTGTTCAAAACTGTCCGGGACAACAGGCAGTGGACGATCTGCGGTAAGATACATCATGGTGAAATAGAGTCGTTTGAGTTCTACCATGGGATCGTGATGTATACCTTGAGGATATCGAGTCTCTAGGTTCTGTTGACTGGCAATATTGAGATAGGTTTCCCGCAAAAATTCCACGTAGTCGTTGAAGTTGATACGCTTATCGGGTTCTTCAACGTTTTCTCTGTCGAGTAGGTTGCGAATAGAGTTCTCGTGTTCTATTCTCGGTTTATCATTACGATTCCGCTGAGAATGATATTTAAATAAAACCATTTCCCTTTCGGTGTCTACATCATCGGTATCATGTAAATCGGTGGGATGGCCGGTAGTTAAGAAGTCCATATACGTACCATTGCGATTCGTATAGCGAGTGGTGAATTTTCTATAGTCCGCTTCACGCGTAAGTTGTTCCTGGGACATCGGCGGTTCGATATAACGACCATCGTCCTCCGTAATAGTCGGATCGGCTTCACCGCGTATCAAGCTATCCACAAACGCTTGTAAAGGTAGAGTATATCGCTCTCTAATACCAAGGTCATCTTCTATCAATTCCGTCATATCTGCTATCTGAGTTTGTTAATATCAATATAAGCTAATATTTTAGGCAAGTGGGCGTCGCTGCCTACTAGGCTTTTTGCCCCCGGACAGTGGGTTTCTCAGCGCCGATGTACCGCTGTCGCAGTGTTTACGCCAACATGTAGCAACAGCACGACAACGATAACCGGCACAAGTCCCACCACTGTCCGTCCCAAAGGCTTGAATCCACTTGAGGTTATCTCGGTAGAGTTAGGGCTATTTTACAATTGCGATTAGCTACTGTAAACACACTTTAGTAGTAACATTCACCTATAAACGCACAAATTCCATACAATCATTACTTACTGTACACATGCATGCCATTTGTCCGTTAGTCAGTGTCTTCCAGAATGTCACGTTATTACTATGTATCCTTGGATACTAATAGCGCGCTATGTATACTCTTATGCTACGCAATGGGGCAAGCTTTTATTGCTCCTTTAACTTGTTTCTAATTCTAGCGTGGGTGTTGCCATGGTGACATTATGGAAAACTAGCGGTAGAATTAGGGCAATCCTCATGCATACAGATCTGGGATGTTATTTAATAGTAATTCTTTAATGGTCAATATCCTCTTTATGCATGATTTTATAAATTTTATCGGCTATTGACTATATGTTGGATATCCGAACTGCTGGAGCTATCGGGTCGCTGGGAAGTAGGTTCTTGACCAAGATGTTGCTGCGATAGGACAACTGCCTCTTGGTCCCGTTTTACCTGTGCCCGAGTGCCTATGATGGACCTATGGTGGACTAGCCTAGGGTCTGATACTACTGGAGGGATGACCTTTTTTACAGTAGGAGGTGAGCCGAACTCCTTTCTTATTCGCTCCACACTCCTATCTGAATCACAAATAGTTGTATCGATCAGACTGTCTGACAGGTTTTGCTGAGTGTCAGACATGTTTAGTTATACAGTTGAAGGCTTACTGCTATAGTTACAGTTAAAGCAAGTCTAGTAATTCAGTATAACCACTGGCCTAGTACCGGTAATTTATTGCAGTATATTAGAATACCGGTATGCACTTATAATATATATAAGTATTGTGAACTAGGTTTGTCACAGAGTACCGGTATATAAATTTAGCACAGATATATATAAATATATAATAGGCCTATAGTGAATACCGGTATACAGCTTACACTTATAGTATATAAGTATAATTATGAACTAGAATTAATTACAGAGTACCGGTATGATTTCAGCTCAAATTTATAGAAATAAATATAATAAGCCTATAGTAAGCACCGGTATGTCAATTGTTTTTAGAATAATTGAATTCCTGAATATTTTAGGGTTACTTAGTTACTTTAACTTACTTTATTACCGTTATTTAAGCAGTAGTCCAACTGATAGTGAGACCTAGTTGTTGTATGGCAGGCCTACTATTTATAAATCGTTTGATTTGATTTATAATATTTATATACCCGTTTATATGGGTTTTTGTCAATATTTGAAATAAATGTTATTATTTCTGGGGGAGTCACTACACAGAAGCTGAACGCCTCTCAGTGAAGTGCTATTTATTTGACACTAAAACTGATAATTCTAATTTACCTAAGTTACTTAATACTACAAATTACTTACGATACGGGTGAGATTAATTCTCTAATTAAACACAACAAAATATTACGTACGAAATTTTTAGGGTAATTTTACAGGAAACTACAAACCAGCCTAACAAAGGGTTAGAATTTCTGGTTATTACAACGGACAGGGTACTACGGTATTTGAAATAATAAGTAGTAAATATATTGTACTGTCCAGATAGGAAAATACCACCGCCTGACGACCTATAACCGTATCGCTATAGGTACTACGTTATGTATCACGGATTGTTCCTACCCAGAAGCTAATAGAGCTAACGAATGTGCCTATCAACCACTTTACAACACAAATATACTGCCTACACTAATTACTTCGGAAAGCACTGTACACTAAACCCTAAATTAGGTACAAGTACCAGTATAACAAATAATCAGTAGTTAAATATACTTGAACAGTTAAAAGAACCACGGCATCTGCTGGAGTGACCGAAGCACAAAATCTCCAGTCTTTACCTACGCCAAGCAGCCCTGATGTAGTACCGGGGTTAGTTTAACTATAACGGTATGTATAACAAGCACAATTACTGTAGGAATAAACTTGGGGACATGAATGTTGCGAATAATCGCATAAACTCTGAATAATAAATATTACGCTGCCCGTACAGAATACTCAAACAAATACAAACCAAACGCTGGCAGACTACTATTAAGCCTAAACAAACTACAGTATGTGCAGATTCTGAAACTGTTAGTTAGTATGCGTTCTAACACGGTAGTACGACTTACTCTTTAAGAGGGGATTGACCTTACCGCTTATGGCTGCCCCAACTTACTAATGGCACTTGATCAGACCAACTCTACACACGCAGCAATCCCTTCAGACCCAAAAATAGCTAGACAACAATCCAGCCTACAAATATTTGAGTAATAACTATTACGGTACCTGAACAGACCACACAAACAAACTCAGGCTAAAACACTGGCAGACTACGATCAAGCCTAGATAAACTACAGTATATGCAGACTCTGAAACTGTTAGTTAGTATGCGTTCTAACACGGTAGTACGACTTATTCTTTAAGAGGGGATTGACCTTACCGCATATGGCTGCCCCAACTTACTAACGGCACTTTATCAGACAAACTCTACACACGCCGTAATCTCTCCAAACTCAACAACAGTCAGACAGCAGCTCAGCCTACAATTATCTGAACAATCTGAGCAGGGTCACACGCCTTCTGCTCAATATTAGCCTACTAGGAAATAAAACCGACAGAAATAGGTAAAATCTCAATAAAAATTCAGGGCTGCAGTCCCTGATTAAGTACTAAGACCTACCAGTATACAATAATCAAATCGAATAATACTAAATGTACTTGTACAGCAGTACCGGTACCGGTGATGACAGTTAGGCCTACTGACCTACAAAGTACCGGTTCAGTTTTACCAGTCACTACGGTATTTTGCAACCTTATTGCCTACTGCAATAAGATTATAAACTGTTACTGTTCGCGCTTTTGAAGACCTTTAGCAGTTTAACCTGCCAAAATTTATATGTCTTTTAGTTAATTAAAACCACTTTAGCATACGACAATATTTTATGCTAATACGCAAAACACTAGCCGAAGTCAGCCCATGCGCGATCATTCACCCGATGGATCTACACCCGGGAGACTGAATTCGGATGCTTAAATTTTATTATTGCAGTGTAAGGTTGCAGTGTATACCTACTGTATTATTCGATAGATCGTTAATAATTAATCTCTGACAGATATTATTGGCTTTCGGGAAATATTAACAGTTCCTTTAGGACGTGGCGCTTTATCTATTTAAACAGAACTAAGACTTATACTAAAACGCAACGATACTGCTTATGATTGAAGTATAAAGCGTATTCTTTAGGAAATACTTTGTTACCAATCACAATCATACACACTATTCTGCCGACCGTCAGTATATTTGATCACACATAAAGAGAGCAGCAATTGACTCACGTAGGGTCTGCTAAATAACATTGGATTCAATACACACCACATTAATATAAATCGCAATTGTTATGTATAGCCGGTCTCTCTAACCTGTAGTGTATCAAGAAAATTGGGAATTTGGGTGATTTATCCGTATTATCCAAAGAGCAATATTTCCATCAACAAATAGGTACAATTAATAACTGACGGTAAAATAACAGTACAAACAATATGATTAATGCAATTAAATTAAGTGAGTATGTTAATCAGTGAGATTAGGTAACAGTTTATACTTTCGATAATTTAAGCAGTTTTACTAGAGTTCTTCCCAAAAAGCCGGTGTTATGGCGAAAATGGGAACACAACAACAGAATCATATAAAATCATATGACTACTACTACTATACGAGTATACCAAAACTCTTATTCCACGAAGCCCCGTTCAACACAGAGGATGAGCAGTGAGATAGGAAATTCAGTTCAGTAGCGCTGGGATAGGTCGAAATCAACGCCTACGCAAATTCTATTGGCCGACACGGACAGCAGGGTATAGGCTACCTCCCTAAACTAGTTGGCCGATTAAACTGAGCCCAGATATCTCCGTACAGCACATCAGCCAATAAGCTGGTAGCTTGCACTATTTTAGTTATAAATCCCTTTGAGAGTATTTTAGCGACCGGGGGGGAACTGGCCAGCAAAGGCAAACGTATCAGTTATCCCACAAAAGCTTTTACACGGACTGTCTGGATTGAGCTGAGTCGAGTTAAATCGCTTCGCCAAAACGGCCAAGTAGCCAATAGGAATACACTACATTTTTTTGGCGATTTTGGTCATTTTGGCCTCTAAAACGACCAAGTTAATGCTTATTTGGATTGGGACTGTATATGTAAGTCATTAACGAATCACGTGCTTTAATAAATTAAATGATCATAAATAATAATTAAATCTATAAATAGATATATAAGTCAATAAATAATCAAGAGCTTTACTAAATAAATCATAGGGTTTGTTTGGCAAAATAATTTTTTGCATAATTTAAATGAACTGCAGATGTAAGTTCTAAACGTCATATGGAATAAATATAAATTAAATTAAAATAAATACTGGGGTCGTTGACACATTTAGTAAATTATGAAATTACGTTTGATTTTCTTTCACAGAAAAGTTTTGATACAAATGTTGGACATCCTGAAAATGTGAGGACATCGGCTAATGATGGAGGTGTGCTGAGATGTCCGTACCTCTCTGGTGAAAATGTTGATAGGTGAAGGTTGTCCCAAATACGTGAAACGCCATCTAGCTGTTCAATATATATCAAACTTTCATTTAATCCATTCCTTACACAATATTTAAATATGAGGCTCTGAAAAAACGTGGTTTTACCTCTATTGCATATTATTGCAAACTATAAATGTAGTCATGAATATTCCTATGAATCTAGTTAAATTTTCCACTAAATCTGTTCACTGATTAGATTTCACGTACTAGGATCGGCATGCTGCATTGCAGCTGCATTTTTAAGAATGCTGTGCCGGCTTATCGACAAAATTGCACCGCCACAACTGAACTCCCTATCACCCCTGATATTTGCTAGATCATCCGCATCTTCAAGGCCAGTGTCCTTTAAGATGCGTCACAAGAAAGTCATTGGCTGTCCACCATGCTTATTCACTCCATGAGGCTGCCAAAGTACAAGATTATGCACTGGCTGGTCCTCACGGCGAAAGCAATGTCCTGCAAAGCGGAGGCGAGCTTGGTCAAGCTTGGTCAAGCTTGGGGGAACCAATGAGACACCTCCAATGTTATATAGTCTATGGTTGGAGATGTGTGCATTGTACTTGACACAATGAACCCGGCGTAGCATTCTTGTGAATGTGCCATCCAGAGATTTGGTGTCCTCAGCAGTTAGAGCCCAGCATGGACTCCCATAGAGGAGTACTGGAACTACTGCTGCTCTAAATAATCGGACCTTAAGTTTCCGATTAATTCTCGTTGACTTCCAAATCCTGGAAAGCCTATTCAAGGCTGCCCATGCCTTTCCCTTACATATTCGAAGGTCCTCACCTGACTTCCGGATTCATGATCCCAGGTAACAGAAGTCATCGACATGCTCAAGCATACCATCTTTTGAGCTTATGCTCATCCGATCAGAGACTTGCTGAGGACTTTCAAAGTTAACTGTCAACATTTTGGTCTTTCTGGAGTTAATAAAAAGACCAACACTAGAAGCAGCATGTTCTAATGAGCTGAGGAGCCGTTGGGCTCCCTCTAGTGATTCTGAGAGTACTCCTAAGTCATCAGCAAAGTCTAGATCAGTTAGGTACTTGGCAGGATCTCCTCGACTTCTGGAGCCAGTAGGTGGAGTTATCATCACCCCATCATCATTATGATGATCTAAGGACATGCGTAGAACATAGTCAACTACAATTATGAACAAGAATGGTGCAAGTGTGTCTCCCTGGAGGACGCCCCATAACACTTCAAATGGTTCTGTGTCACAGTCAACAGTAGACACAAATGTTGTCGAACCATCGTATACTGATCTGATTGATTGCTGCAATAATTTCATCAGGAATCCCATATAATGAAAGTATGCTGAACATATGTGAGCGAGAGACTGAATCAAAGGCCTTGAAGAAGTCAACAAATATAACAGCCAGATGCCTATCTTTCTTTTTTGATAACTCTTCAATTATCCTTCTAAGTGCCAGAATGGGCTCCATGGTCCCACGACCTTTACGGAACCCTTTCTGATTTCCACGGAGCAGTCTCTCAATGGGATCCCTGATGCGATTTAATAGAATTCTATTGTATAGCTTTGCAGCAATCGAGATCAATGAGATTCCCCGAAAAGAACCATAGTGTGCTAGGTTGCCTTTCTTGGGAACTGGCACCAACTTATTTGTTTTCATTTCTTGTGGGACTCTTGTTGTTCGGTACATGTCTACTATGATGGGATAGATGAGCTTTAAACACTCAGGTATTTTACCTCAGGGGGAACACCATCTACTCCACTGGCACGATTGGTCTTAATGCGCTTTGCAGCAGCCTTCACTTCTGCAAAGGAGATATCACCAATGGGAATATCTGGGAGTACAGACTCAGACACTTTTACTTCTATAAAGTTATCAGGCAATACCGTGTCATTATTGGGGAGCTTTTCAAAGTGGGCCTTCCAACCATTGAGGTAATCGGCTGGTGATTCAGCCTTAACCTTGGTGGTTGGTTGGCTTAACAGAGTACTGCCTGTTCAGGGACCTAGATGCAGCCTTAACTGCAGTCTTGGCCGATGTAGTCTGTTTGAGTCGGGACTCTTTCTGCGCCTTGTAGAGGTAATTTCAGCACTTCTGAATTTTGTTGTCAGTCCAGGGGGCCCGTTTCCTGTTTCGAGGGTATACAGGAACTGTTTCTGCAGCTGCTAACTTAACTGCCTCTGTGAAGGCAGTATAGCCCTCACAGTGATCTGCCGCCTCAGAGGCAAGAACCTCATACCTGTTGCTCAGCTGTAGTGTGAAGCTGGATCTCACACTTGGCTGTTGCAACATAGAGGACCAGTCATGCCGCGGCAAGGCAGATTTCGTTGTTCTGCTAGCACACAGACTAAGTCTTACCTTGGCCACAATAAGGCGGTGATCACTGGAGAAGGGTCGTAGTGTAAATGCATTACAGTCTTGTATAGAACTCCTGTATTTCCTACGAAACAGGATATGGTCTATCTGGGACTTGTGACCACTGGTTCCACTATGAGTCCATAGCTTTCCAGTTCGCTTCTGGAACTGGGTTCCAGCCGAAAACAATCCATTTCCAGAGATAAAATCCTGAAGATGGATGGAATTTCGGTTAACACTATTGCTACAGACCCAGGGCGATGTAGGTGATTGATGCAGACTTGCATTAAAGTCTCCCAGGAATGTTAAGAATGCATGCTGATCCACTCCATCAGTAGCTGCTTGTAGATTCTGGTAGAAATTTTCCACCTCCTCTACAGGGGCAACACTAGTTGGAGAGTAGCACACAATCAGAACCACCTTAGGAAACTTCTTAGCCAGTCTTCCAGAACATGAGAAGTGGCAACGGATGATGTGGTTAGAGATTTGGTCTATTTTGTCCAGTGCGGCATGTGCAGTTGGATTCATCAATAGACCAATTCCACCATTGCCACTATCATCTGCTGAAGCGAGGGCGACTCACCAACCGCCCCCATGTCCTTAATCAGAACCCCATCAGTCTGTCCAGTCTGCATTCGGTGCTCTTGAACACCCACTGCACTAAGAGAAAGCTTATCTGCCAAGGCAGTCAGCTCACCTTGTCGCATTGGGGACCAGAGTGTTAGGGTGTTTACTGAGGCTAGTCTAGTGACTTGCCTCAGATTCACCAATGGATTTGTTGGTCGGGGTGGAACATGAGAGTAGCCTCCAACTCCAGAATCCCTCTCCTCCTCACAATCTGGCCTCCCTGGTGACCCAGGGTTTGGGCCAGAAAGGTCATCAGGAAAGGGACTCAAAGAATTGTTTGCCGCTCTCTCGCCAGTAGGGGGTGAGACAGGCAGCTGGTCAGGAGATAACTGACGCCTGTGAGGCCGATTGTGTCCAGTTATTCCACTGGCCTCTAGTGGCTGGACCTCCGCATTACTAATGTAATCCATAGTGGGGGTTGGGGGGTGCTTTTTTGCCGAGTCAGCTTTCGGGGTAAATACCACACCCTGGTTTGCCATTCCACAGGGTGGGTGTCGCAGTGGAGTCAGATATGAGGCCCACCCATATCTACTCTGGCGCACATGACCCACCATTGGCTGTGCAGCTCATCTGCTGGGTCATGCCCTGTACCCCTGCTGCCAGGTGCAGGTCGCAGTGAAGTGCACTCAGAGTGGACATGACAACACTCTACTCCTGACCAGCCATTGGTAGATCACCATCTGCCTGGCCAGGCCATATACCCCTGCAGTCAAGTATATGGGTCCTTAATCCAGGACCAAGGGCGTCCTTATCCCAGAACGAAGGGGGTCCTAGTTAAAGGACCAGATTTGCCCTAGTAAGAGGGTCTATGCAGCTACAGGTGGCACCTCCTTTATGCTGCATGGAGGTGGCAAGTTTTCTTGATCAATGACCTAGAATACCTCACCTGACATGACCAGATTTCATGTACTCTAGGCTAGCTACTACTACTACTACTACTAGTATCGGTATTCTGCATTGCAGCTGCATTTTTAAGAATGCTGTGCCGGCTTGTCGACAAAATTACTTAGTGTCAAGCTTGGGGGAACCAATGAGACACCTCCAATGTTATATAGTGTCTGGTTGGAGATGTGTGCATTGTACTTGACACAATGAACCCGGCGTAGCATTTTTGTGAATGTGCCATCCAGAGATTTGGTGTCCTCAGCAGTTAGAGCCCAGCATGGACTCCCATAGAGGAGTATTGGAACTACTGCTGCTCTAAATAATCGGACCTTAAGTTTCCGATTAATTCTCGGTGACTTCCAAATCCTGGAAAGCCTATTCAAGGCTGCCAATGCCTTTCCCTTGGCGTGGAGTTTTCATCACCCCATCATCAGTATGATGATCTAAGGACATGCGTAGAACATAGTCAACCACAATTATTAACAAGAATGGTGCAAGTGTGTCTCCCTGGAGGATGCCCCATAACACTTCAAATGGTTCTGTGTAACCATCAACAGTAGACACAAATGTTGTCGAACCATCGTATACTGATCTGATTGCTGCAATAATTTCATCAGGAATCCCATATAATGAAAGTATGCTGACCATACGTGAGCGGGAGACTGAATCAAAGGCCTTGAAGAAGTCAACAAAGATAACAGCCAGATGCCAGTTTTTTATTTTTATTTATATTGTTTATTATGCACCAACTTATTCGTTTTCATTTCTTGTGGGACTCTTGTTGTTCAGTACATGTCTACTATGATGGGATAAATGAGCTTTAAACACTCAGGTATTTTAAAGACCTCAGGGGGAACGCCATCTACTCCACTGGCACGATTGGTATTAATGCTCTTTGCAGTAGCCTAGGCAGCAGTCTAGGCTAGCTGGCTGGTTGGCTGGGGCAAAAGGCTATTGACAACACAAATTAAAGATATAAGTATAAAGATATATATGTGTTTTACACTAAACTTTACCATATATGGTGGGATAGCTGGTAGCTGGGCAGCTCTTTCTTGCTGTTGTCTGAGCTGTGTTGTGTAGCCAATTGAATTACTCTACAGGAGCATAACTATGTTGAGTCACACTAAGGTGATATATATTTGGAAACATTTCTGTTATAAAACAGAGTATCAGGTAATAGGCTTACTCGTACTCTGTATTATATTTTTCTTTGTTTCCAATGATTTTAATTTTGTGAAGATTATATTTTATCATTTAGTACTCGCTCTTGCTGAGGGTGGCCCTAATAGCATTGATGATGATTCTGTGACTCTTTTGAGTGACAGTGACTATGAACTTACTGAGGAATTGGGGGAAGGGACAACCTACTAACAGCCTACAACATGGGATATGGATCACACTCCTCTGATGAAACCATAATGGCTGTTGATGATGCCACATATCGATCAAAGGATGGAACAGTTTATTCAGATATAGAGCCTGCTCCAGTTCGACAGCAACAAGCAGTTATCATTCGATTTTCAGCAACTGTTTTGAACAAACTGAAATCGGAAATTGATTGTTTCATGCAATTCATGACCAGGGAAATTTGATACATTGTTCTTCAACAGACAAATAAAAAGGGAAAGATACTAGCCATGGTAAAGTCACGCAAGTTTAGACAATTTTCATTTGGTGAAAAGAAGGCTGGTGTAGGAATACTGATCATGGCGGGTGTATACCGTAGTTGTCACCAAATGGTTAGACATTTGTGGCACCCAATTCATATTCCACTGTTTTTTAAGGCAGCCATGGCTATAAGCAAATTCTACCTGTTTCTGGAGTGCCTCCGTTTCGATAACAAATCTACCCGAGCACAGAGGAAATCCACAGATAATGATAAATTTCGGCCATTAGAGAGATTAGGGAAATGCTCCAAGATCAACTGAAAAAACATATCATCCCAGAAGCTTATCTTACTGTTGATGAGCAATTACTTTGATTTAGAGGTCGAGTTCCAGGGAGGGCTTATATGCCACAAAAACCAAATTTTAATTATTGATAGTAACAGTTAGGACTGACAGGAAAGCGGCTGGAACGCTGTCTGAGCTCTGGAAATGGTGGGATGTAGTAGCTGCGCGGGGTCCTTTATACGGGTACTTTCCGACGAAATGTGTCCTCCTCGTAAAGCCAGAGTTTCTCGGAGAAGCTGAGTCCATATTCCCAGAGCCCTGCTTTACAATTGAGGTCCATGGGAGCCGACTTCTTAGTGCCGCTGTTGGCACTGAAGAGTTCCGACAGGAGTTCATCGATGCCAAGGTTACCGAGTTTGTCCGACAGGTGGAGCGTCTCGAAGGAATCGCTGCCATTGACCCGCACTGCATATACGCGGGCCTCGCGATTGGGTTGTCGGCGCGTTGGCGATACATATCGTGCGTTATTCCGCAGTCTACGGATCGGTTCGGAGATCTCGAGGCCGCTGCCGAGAAGTGTCTTGCATCGTTAGTGGGGCAGCCTGCCATCACTCCTGCGGAATGGGAACTCTGTTCACTACTGGTGCGCCTTTGAGATTTAGCAATCCCGCTTCCGACCGACCTAGAGGAGCAATATAGCAATTCTAGATTGTTATGTGCACCATTTAATATGGGGGGTAACGTAAACGAAAGAGCAGAACTGCAAAAAGAGGCTACTAACCTTATAAGGATCCAGGAAACTGCCAACCTGAAGAAGAAGGTCGAGGAGGTTCATTCAGGACTCAATCGGGACCAACAACACCTACGGGAGGGAGCTGACATCCGAAAAGGGTGCTTCGTCCTGGCTAAACTCTTGCCCGGTGACGATCCACAACACCCACCTAGGTAAGCAGGAGTTCCGCGATGCTCTATGCCTGCGCTATGGTTGGCAACTGAGACTTCTTCTGGCCCGGTGCGCCTGTGGGACACGATTTTCAGTAAATCACGCCATGTCGTGTCCTACAGGCGGCGATTCTATTCTCGGTGTTTGGCAGCTTCTCGCCAACCACGACTCAATTCGTGAAGCGACTCGGGATATTACTCTCCGTACTCCGAGTATATTTGTTGGATCCGCCGTGAATTGAGTTTCGCACTCCTCTACGCGGGTTTAATGTGTCTGAGGGGTGCGCGTTCTGCACAGAATCGACCGGTACGCTGCGAGACTCCGATACAGATGGCCAACTCGGACACCGACACGTCGCCGTACCCATAGGCGACTAAATCACCTGTCTGCATGTCCAGGTTTTGAACTGCGCATCACAACTCTTTTAGGCCTAGTTTTAGTAATATACTGGTATTTTTATGTAGGCCTATATTGTTATTGTTATACTTGTTACCTAGGCTACGTCAGATGGTGGTGGGACAATGTTTGTTTTATATATTATATATTAATATTTCATATTACATCCAATATTACATATTAATGTTTATAGATAAATAAACAATTTATTACACATAATAATAAATTAAAAAAAAAACAGTTAGGACCCCTAGATCCCTTCCTATAATAAATGTACAAAAACCAAAGAAATTCGGCACTAAGATCTTCTGGTTATGTGAAGCTTCTTCCAGATGGGCTTAGCCACTGACGTTGTGATGTTGTAACCATCCCATACCATGGCACTGACAGAAACATCACAACAGACAATTATTTCACCTCGCTTGAGCTCGCACAGTGTCTGAAGAAGCTAGACATGACGCTTCTTGGAACTATGAAGGCAAACTGCTGCTGAGCTCATTAAGTTGAAAGGTCGTGAATTAAATTCTAGCATGCTCGCCTACAACAACGTACTCTTGTACTCCTACAAAGCCAAAAAAAACAAGATAGTAAATTTGTTAAGTAGTAGCCATAATCGATTTGAGGTTGATGATAATGCTAAGAAGACACCTAAGGTTGTTGAAGATTACAATATGACTAATTACGGCATCAACATTATGGAGGAGAGGATTAGCCACTTCACGTGCAAACGAAAGACCAATCGTTGGCCTGTTTTCATATTTATATATATAATACATGATTGACATCGCTGCTCTAAACGGATTTCTCCTTCTAGATAAGGTTGGATATGAGGATTCCCACAGCTCATTCCTAAAGACACTGGCGCTTACTAGACTGTCCCAAAAAAACAAAAATTTAGAATTTCTTCACTCTCACCCAAAAATGTGTTGCTCCTTCATAAAATAACATGGCATGCAAAATTTGAGCACTTTTGAAGATAGTTTAGAGGTCCCCCAACTCATGTTTATGTCTGCTTAGTCTACCAAAGGGGCCGGTCATTCGTGAAAGGGTGGTTTTTTTTGTTTTGCCACTTTTCTAGTCGTATGAAGGTCTTGTTAGGAACATTAGAACCGCAATCAGCGGTTTAGTGGGGGTAGACACCATTTACATGCACAGGGCAGGTCATGAACAAAAAATATTACACTTTTTAATTTTTTTTTTCAAATATTAGCTAAATTCCGAATAATCAACTAGCTACAACTAATGAGCCGTCTCAAAAGCTTCGCTGCAAATTTACAGCTTCTCTGTAAATTTCAATAAATGTAGGTCTAAATGTACAGTCCCAATCCCAATAAGCATTAACTTGGTCATTATGGCGGCCAAAATAACCAAAATGGCCAAATACAAACTGCGGTATTCATGAAAGGAACTCCTGAGGCATGTAGGCTTGTCAATCACAGCAAGTGAATAGAGGCTGAGTGTAAGTATAGCCCAGCGCCAGCACGTTGGCACTGAGGTAGAGTTCTGAGGTAGAGTTCTCTCTACCTTCAGGTAGAGAGAAAGGCTCCTGTGTAGTAACGGCTGGACTCGCCACTGTAGTAAACATGCCTGTAAGAGTGCAGTGTGAGGCGCCCTAACTTATTATTTTCTACATATTTTTTACTAATCTAATAATTAACACACCTTTACCTTTACCTGTCATGTGTCATTTAGGTTATAAGCAGTGTGCTAGCACTTGCAGCGTAATAATTAATTTATTATTTACTTTTATTCTTTTTGATTGGTAATAAAAATAACAAGTTCATATATTTAATTCGTAAAATTTATTTAAAATTTGAGAAAAGTACTTTACACAGATTTTTCTTTATCTAGCTGTTTAGTACGCTATAATATACAGGCTCTCATAAATACAGTTAGGGGGGGGGGGGGGGGGGGGGGGGGGGGGGGGGGGAACTGGACGCAATCAAAATTCATCCCTCTCCAGGGGAAATTTTACGCAAATAACAGTTGATTACTCTCAAAAATAAAACTGTAACCTGTTCATTTTTGTTTAATATATTGTTTTGGATAAAATAACGTGCCACTGTAATCTGCTCCTTTCCCTAAATTGAGAATTTAATATTGAGGCGGGATATTAATTCGCCAAGGCGAGTTTTGCGTCCAGCCCCCCCCCCCCCCCCCCCCCAACCCTGTTTCGATAAATAATAATTAAATAATCATAAAATCACACAAATATGCCGACTCTGTTAGCACAGAGCCAGAGCCTGATATTGTAATATTTTCAGTTACTATCGCCCTCGAATTCAGACCCAGCGACTAGAAATCGGCCGGGCTGCCTAATGTGAATTTCATCAGTATACTGAACTCGTTCGAGACAGAGTGTCGCTATTGCTATTTAATAGCCGCCTCTCGCCCTGTAACAGACACAGGTACTAATTATAGAACTATAATTAGGACGCCTTCATACAGAACGTTGCCATTTCATAATGACTCTAAACTAAAGCTACACAAAGGAAAAGGTGGGAAGTGATTATCTAATAATAACACACAAAATCCGATTATTATACATACTCCTCCTTTTAACAAAGCCGCATCCAACTAACTCCCTTTTTACGTATTAGCCTGTGCTGTATCAATGC
The DNA here is from genome assembly GCA_032718475.1 of Nemertoderma westbladi. Taxonomy (NCBI): domain Eukaryota; kingdom Metazoa; phylum Xenacoelomorpha; order Nemertodermatida; family Nemertodermatidae; genus Nemertoderma; species Nemertoderma westbladi. The sequence goes on along the minus strand of JAUCBJ010008427.1, from coordinate 96,209 downwards.
CTCAGTGCGTGGTCTCTCCTCTCTACTACAACTGCAAGGCCCGACTCAGCTCCGGGTAAGTTAACAATCTGTCAATAATAAAAATGAAAGTGAGCCGACATTCAGTCAGAGCAACCAAATGGGCCAAGGAGACGGACTGTCGGGACTTAGCTGAGTCGAGTTAAATCGCTTCGCCAAAACGACCAAGTAGCCCGTAGGAAAACACTACATTTTTTTTGGCGATTTTGGTCATTTTGGCCGCCAAAACGACCAAGTTAATGCTTATTGGGATTGGGACTGTAACCGAATAGAAATAAGAAATAGTTTAGCATCTAGCTAGATCTTTCCGATTACTGCTTCTAAAGTTTTTACGATGTTCCTCGACCATCTGAAGTTGGAGTTGTTTTTGAGTCTCATCGATAGAAGAGTGGTTGTAATCAGACATCATCTTGATATATTGCTCTGCCAAGTCATTGACGCAGGGGGGATTTCCTGCCAGTTCCTTTGGTTTGGTAGGATTTTAGGCCATCCCAGTTACATGCAGGCTCCTTGATGAAGTTGTGATCCGTTTTCATTATATCATAATAACTTTTAGATATTGGTAGGTCACTTTACTCTTTCAGGCAATTAAATTGCACTTTGATTATCACATTGATGGTATTGAGACTGTGAAACATCATCAGGTTTAAAAGTTTCAGCAAGTATCTGTTTCTCATCTATTGACACCTTGTTAGAAAACAAACACAATGTTGCTAATTGTGGAGCAAGGTACCATGAATGACGTTTAATCATCCGAATGCCTACTTCTTTAATAGCAACATCATCATAGTCTTTCAATCTTTTTATGAGGCACATGTCATTGACTGCAGCATCTGTTATAAGCCCAGCAGTAAACCATGATTGAATATAGACAGTTAACACAAATCTGTCAAATCGTTGAATACCTTGTAGTTGAGCTGAAGTCGACCAAGGACTAACTCGTTGCCATTATTGTAACATAACTGTATCTTAAGAGCATAAATAGCCTTTGCCATCCACCTGGCTCTGTGGGATGCTCCAGGCTTTCTGAGAGATCTAATTTTTTCATGTTTAACTTTAAGGCCGATCATAATAGCAGAAAGCTGAAGCAGTTCAAGATAATCTCCTCTAGGATACTCCAGGCCAAGCTGAAATTCAATGAATTGTTTTAATTCATCAGTGACATAAGCAATTGGTAAGATCATGGAGGCAATACCAACATTCAATGGGGGCCAGCACTCTTTAAATCTTTTAAAAATTTGAATTTCTGGTCCTGATGATGGTCCCAAGCAAATACATCACCCAGTAAAACTTCAAATATATGTATGGTGCCGACAAGCAAGCCAAAGCAAAGGCTTGTCTAAATCTTCCTCTATATAGGTACATGCACCTTTTTCACACCCAGTATTAATGTTGTGTTGTGTCAAAGCACATTCCTACAATTTCATCATGTAGGTTCCAAGAATGCATCAAGTAATTAACGGCATTAGCTGCAGCAGAACCCGTCCCTGAAAAAACCTTTGGTACACCCACTCAACTTCTTACTACCTGTTGCAATGGATGTAGCTGCCACTGCAATTCCAAGGTCTTACCTGGTTCTAAATCATCCATCAGCTTTCCATCGAAGTGGATAACAGATCTTGTTGCCTGAAATGAATTTTTAATACTCTCACTGGCAATTACGCATTCATGTTGTCTATGGCGATGAATTGTGCTTTTGGATAGCACCACACCAGAAGTTGAGCATCCAGCCTGATTTAGTGTTGAGGCCATAATCATAGCAGACTTTCGCATGCTTGTGTTCATTCTGTCGAGTGTGCTACAAGTTTTTCCAGATAAAATTCTTCTTGGAGTTGGTTGTGAAGGTTCACTTATAAGATGTTTAGGTGGGATATACTCTGAATCAGATTCATTAATCGAATAATGTGACCCATCTATATCAGTGTCAGTGCTTGAATTTGTATCAGCCTCTATGTTTAACCTTGTTATTTGAGTTTCTTCGTATCTCTTCCGTTTCTCACTTCTCTCACCTTTGTTTTTTCTGCTTGATAAACAGGCTTCGGTCAACTGGCCCCAATGCACCCTTACCATGCTCTCTCTGCATCTGTAGGAACTTCCTGTCCTCTTCATTTATATCCTTTTCAGCATCAGCACTGCTTACATTAAATAATTTCTCAAGCTTTTCAACAATTTCAAGAAACGTTCTACACTAACCAGCACATCGTAGCAGAAGGGATCACCTTGCCATCCTCCAACCGACAAAAACCCCAGACAACATCCACTAAGACGGCCACTTACGCCACACCGACGGAAACCCGACAATTCTCGGACGGTAGTAGAGTATCTGCGCCCATTGGGACAAAACAGACGAGACAACAACTCAGTACCGACTTCAGCGGCTGCCAATACTGCGAGCATTTAGGCAAGCGGTATATCGGTCACAAGTTGCGAGGTTGTGGACAGTTTCGCGAGTTGAACTCGGAAGAACGATTTCAACAATTTGAAGAATTTCAACAAAGTTGTTCTGATTAATCTTATCAGTTGCATTGCTTCTCTTTTTATGCTTAACTAACCCACTATATTTCGAATATAATTTGTCATTTTTTTGGATAATTTTATGCTTGGTCTGTGTTGGAATAGCTGACTTTCGCCAGAATGGAATAATTTGTCCATATACCAAATCAGCGCTTGTACGAATAGTTTGTTTATTTTTTGTATGATGGAACAAAAAGTTTCTAATCATCACTCCCACAGTTGGCAAAGAGGAACCTGTGATATCTCCTAGAGGGTGACCAATGAGCCATATTGAGCCATATATAATCTTCTCTTCTTGTCTCCATTTAAATGAAAACTAGGCTATATTCAATTATGTATGATTGTAGGCCTACCACATTAATACGATGCCGTACCTACCGGTATATAGAATTGACACAATGTGAGACAGGCTAGAAACGACCTGACTTATAGATTTACAGTACAGTAGTAGCAGACATGCTGATTAGGTAAGATTAGGTACACATTTTTGGGTGAGAGTGAAGAAATTCAAAATTTTTGTTTTTTTGGGACAGTCTAGCGCTTACGCTTGCAGATGAAGAGCTAAAGAGATGAGTAGATCTTGATTGTACTCCTGTTATTTCTCGACAAGCAGCTCTAATGCTTGGTTACCACCGAAAAGTAGCCATTGATTGGATCGATATCATCTGGTCCACGAAAGTGTAAACTGTGCAGTGGTGCACAAGGACCACCCCAACCCAATGCAGGTGGACGGGGCCATGACCTTCAAGTGGGTGATCGGCAGCCAGAAGGACTGCCATTGCCTGCTTGTCAATCCCCAAACAGAATGCCTTATGGTCTAGGTAGCGAGCCAGGCATTGGTTAACAACATCGATATGAAGTAGTGGAATATGTTTCACAAAACCATTCATTGCTTCTTTGGCTGCTATTATTGGCTCTAATCCGTACCTGTGCTTGAGGCTGTGACTAAGAATACCATAGAATACAATATTATATTGAATGTGGGGTTGTTGAAGAACATACAGTATGAAAGAGGGTAAAATCCCTCCACCCCCTCCTGGATACTCCTATGCTGTAAAACATTATTAGATTACATTTTTCGGACCTCATCTGTACGTAAACACCATAGAATAATATTGATAATGATTCCCTATGTAAAAGCAAGACAATAGACAAAAACAATTAGCCGTAACGCGACTTTTAGAGTTGCCGTGCCGCTTTGAAAGTCGCATTACGGCTAATCTCTCAAAAAATTAGCCGTAACGCGACAGTAGCCGTAACTCGACAACACCATTCACAGATGCGGCCTCTTGGTTTATGTGGGTGGTCTCAGCAGTAACAAGTGTAGCCTCATCCCCCTCTGGGTTGGGATCAGCGGGCGGTAATCACCTAATGAATTTCCGATAATCCTGTTAGGAGTGCAAATGATTGGAATATTTGAATTGCACGGTTTGCATTTCTCCTTCTGCACTGGTGACTCAGGTACATTATCATCTTCACCTGTAATAAAATATATTTAAGATTTGAAAGTTAAATTCAATATACCGAGCTATAACAAGATAAGAATCACCTAGAATGAGCTATGAGTATATGATAGAATGCAATACCGACCTATACCGAGCTATACCAAGATAAGAATTGCCCAGAATGAGCTATAAGGATATGATAGAATTTAATACCAACCTATACATATATATATGTATAGATATGTTATATGATATGTATAGATATGTTATTATCATTTGACTATTCATTTCAATGGTAACCAGCTTGTCTTTCCCGCACTGTGGGATAGACCATTTGGCTAGCTTTATGCTATTGTGTTATACTGTGGATATATATTAGACCGATCCGAAAATATTCAAATTGAGATACAGAGAAGACTTGTCAGCTTAATTGGTTCTATTTCCCATAATATTAAGTTGTGCCAAGTATGGAATCATAATGTTGAACATGCAAGCTACTGGAGCTAAATGAATTTTTGACTTATCTCAAAATTTATCGCCCGATGAGCTTGAGCGCGGTTAAGGGACAGTTTTCATGGAATGCATTAGATTTGAAAAATACTGATAACATCACGTTTGTCATATGTTTATCTTTAATTTGAATGGCTGCTTTAGGGTACTGTACTGCACAGTTGTAGTAATGTAATACCTGTAGGCCTATACAAATGACACTACATGACGCCTATACTGCGCTACTGCACTTCTGATCCACTCTTGCATTTTGGATGTTCTGCATTCCACTGTCCTACCTACCGGTACCGGTAGGCCTACCCTAAAACACAGGCCTTTGTACTATCTTCTACTGATGTAGCCTACTACATACAGTAGGTTTAGTGAGTGATATTCAGTTACTACAGTACTGTACCGGTAGCCTATTATCCAATAATCGAATTTTGAGTTATATATTATAAGGTATAGATTATAATACAATGGCAAGTTGCTACAGTACACGGAAACAACGATCTGAATATCTCCTGATTGGAAAGAGCCTTGATAGTAATTTTCGAAATTGCCATTTACCATTTAACATTTCTGTTCTTCAAAAAATGGTCTATTTTTGTCGAGAGGAAGGTATTCCCAAGAATAAGTCAGCTGGATTAGTCGCATCAGAAATCCGGAAAATATGGATGGAGGCAGGTTCTATGTACTATCATAATGAATTGAATGTCCTTGACAAGGTAAGAAAGCTGTATGAGAGGTGGCTTTCAATTGATAAACAACCACCTGAATGTAGAAAAACTGGCAAAACATTGGAAAGGATAAATAAATTGTCTGAAGAGATGAACAAGCTATTTGATATTTCTGTTAAGAAACATGATGGTATGCTGCTGCCTGAAGAACGTGAATGGATTCAAAAACTTAGACAGGGAGAAGATCTACCATTTCTGAAATCAAGGGATTTGAAATACGAAGAGGAAGCTATGAAACAAAAAGACAAACTGGACCGTAAACTTGACAGGGAACGGAAAGAAATGCTTAGAAAGCAAAATGACTTGGACAAAATTGTTGAACTTGATATGTCGAGGTCTGCTTCAGAGGATGATAGTACTGACTCTGATGTTGACTATCTTCCACCATCTTCAGCAACATCAAGCAAGAGGTGTGCCTCAGTGCAACTGATGATGCCACGGAACATAATGAATGACCAGACAGTAGCTCAGACTGCTGATCGCATTGGAATTTCATCTGGAGCTGCAACAGCCTACACTGCAGCAATTATCAAGGCCAGTGGAGGTAATCTAGATCAGGTCACACTCAGCAAAAGTAGCACACGAAGTGGCCGGTCAGCATCTCGAGCAGCAAGGGCCAAATATATCAAGGACTCCTTTGATCCTGGAGAACACAAAATTGCAGTCCACTGGGATGGGAAAAAAATGGCTCATCTGAAATGCTCCCTTACAGATGTTGATCGATGTGTTGTAGCCATAACTGGCAGTGGTATCCCAAATGCTGATGGCAGCACAAAGTACACAAAACTGTTGGGAATTGGAGCTGCAAGTACTAGTTCCTCTCGGGACATTACTTCAATAGTACAACGTTACATTTCGGAATGGAATATCAAAGCCTTGGTAGCATTTCTTGTCTTTGACACGACTAATTCTAATTCTGGTTGGCTGGATGGCACCTGTGTACAGCTGGAGAAGTGGTTAGATCGGCGAGTGATATGGCTTGCCTGCCGCCACCACATTGGGGAGGTTATAGTCAGTGCAGTACACAGCCTGGTATTTGGTGCAACCAGTGGCCCTAGTCCCCGATTCCATGGTAGACTACGAGAACAATGGATAGCCCTAGATCTAACAAAGGGTCAATGTCTACCTGATACTGATAAATATGTCCAGGAAAGACATGACCTTAAGGAACTGTTGGGCACTATTAACTGCCGTGCCGATTATCGAGAACTTCTTGTACTTGCCATTTTTCTACTTGGTGGCGAATACCCACATACATTCTATCAGCCTGGTGCTGATTCCAATGCCAGGTGGATGGCCAGCCTGATGTATGCTTTTAAATTATATATATTCAGAGGTCAACTTCACCAGAAGACACAAGGTAGTATCCATCTTGAGCAGCGACTTGAGCGCTTTGTTCAGTTTGTTGCCAGCACATATGTTGGATGGTGGATACGGTGTCCAGTACTAGTGGATGCTCCCAGAAATGATTTGGAGTTATATTTCAGGGCACTGAATTTATCTGATGTTGAACTGGGACAAGTGGTAATAAAGAAACTAACTGGCCATCTGTGGTACCTGAGGCAGGAAGTGGTACCTGTTAGTCTGGCAAATGATCGGGTCTCCAATGAACAAAAGGAGAGGATTGCTATTGCGATGCTCGAAGCTAAACCAAATGATGATCGACGGGATCTTTCTGTGGCAGCAGTGGTCAAGAAAGGAACCAAGATTAGTCGTGAGGTTCCACCAAACAATGTAAACCTGAACAATGGCACAACTTTGGAGGATCTCATTGGCCCTGATTCATGGCTAATGCCCCAGTTGTTGGGGTTGTCATTTGATTGGTTACACCAAAAACCAGCAACTTGGGTACTCTATGATGATTACAATCAATTTTGTTGTATTATCAATGACAAGGATCCCGTGAATGACCTGTCAGAAAGACTTATCCGTACCCAGGCAATTTACAATGGACTCCTTACTAAGGATGAGAAGGAACATCAAGCTGTACTACAAGTCGTTGAAGACAGTCGCAAGAAAGTTCCAGATTTTCAAAAGCGTACTCTCAAGGAAAGACTCTGATGGACCTAGTATAGAAACATATACTGAAATTAATACAGTACTAACTTTGTTGAGTTGATTAGATCATAGGTACTATTCTAATAATTGTTCTGATATCTGTTGCATTGTATTTTCCTTGTTTTATATACCAGTCCTGCCAAGAATTAAGTAGTGCTTTCAGAGTTATATACTGGGCGATATGCGATATATGAAATTGCGTTATTATGATATATTAGTAATAGTTTAAAAAGTTACAAAAAGCATATATTCCAGCCATTCAAATGAAAGCTTATGGCATTATGATCACATTAGTAACATCACATTTTTAAAAAAATGGAACCATAAAAAATTTATCGACTTCGCGATAAACTATACCGGCGCTTGATCCAGTAAACTTTATTAACCCCCAGTAGCCCACATGATAAAGTTATCACGAAACAGCTTATCATTTGGTGGTCAGTGACCAAATTGGAACAAATTTCATCAACAAGTCTTCATCATTTTGAAAAAAGTTAAAATTTCAGTGCAGTCTAATATATATATATATCCACAGTATGTATATATATATGTATATATACTGTATACTGTGTATACTATTGTGTTAATGTGAGTAATTAATCTAACGAACTGTTTTATTTCGAATTTTACAATTATTGTATGTGATGCTCGTAATTTTAATTTATAATGCCAATTTCATAATGTAAAATGGTATGGTGCTTTTATCTGATATTGAATGGATATTATTATAGCACCGGGGCCATCCCGGATTTTAATATATATATATCACTGTTGTGAATATCACTACGACTCCGGCAGTACTCCATCGCCTTTGCCTCAGATATTGAAGGCATGTTTCTACAAGTAAAAGCGTTGCAACAAGACCGAGATAGCTTACGGTTCTTGTGGTGGCTGGAAGGAGACTTCGATAAAGAACCGGTATTGTACTGGGTGACTATCAAGGCCTTCGGCATTATCTCGAATCCATCTAATGCTTGCTCGGTGGTGCGTACCACTGCACACCACTGCATACACATTATAGTTCTTGGAATAGGCTTTGTAAAGCCATAACCTACTTGAAAAGGTGTTTCCATCCTCACTATTCCAAGCCAAAGGTAACCAATGACGCGGTAATGGTGAAAAATATCGAGACTTGAAAAATATCGAGAGTAAATATAACGAGAGTAAAAATAACGAGTGTTGAAAATTAACGTGATTAAAAAATATCGAGAGTAAAAATAATGCGAGATGAAAAATATCGAAAATAACGAGTGTTGAAAAATATCGAGTGTTGAAAAATATCGAGAGTAAAAATATCGAGTGTTGAAAAATATCGAGAATAAAAATATCGAGTGTTGAAAAATATCGAGAGTAAAAATATCGAGTGTTGAAAAATATCGAGAGTAAAAATATCGAGTGTTGAAAAATATCGAGAGTAAAAATATCGAGTGTTGAAAAATATCGAGAGTAAAAATATCGAGTGTTGAAAAATATCGAGAGTAAAAATATTGAGTGTTGAAAAATATCGAGTGTTGAAAAATATCGAGAGTAAAAATATCGAAAGTAAAAATATCGAGTGTTGAAAAATATCGAGAGTAAAAATATCGAGAGTAAAAATATCGAGTGTTGAAAAATATCGAGAGTAAAAATAACGAGTGTTGAAAATATCGAGTGTTGAAAAATATCGAGAGTAAAAATATCGAGTGTTGAAAAATATCAAGTGTTGAAAAATATCGAGAGTAAAAATATTGCATTTTGCTTGAGCATTTTATTTAGAATTATGGAAAAATATTGCAGTGCATGGGTTACAACAGTGCAAGTGAATGGCATTATGTAATACACCTTGGGTACCCATTTACCAGATTTATTATACTAGCTAGTTTTTGCTATTTTTTTAATAAATATTATAAAAGAAGTGCTAGCTATAAATTTTGATAAATATTATAAATATTGTTAAATATTATATTAGAACACGTACTGTATAAGCTACCAAACGTTCATAAATATTGTTGTTCTAGAACATTTTTAGTAAAAAAAATTAACATACAACCCTTATTTAAAATAATTTTTACTATCGATATTTTTACTCTCGATATTTTTCAACATTCTATATTTTTCAACACTCGATATTTTTACTCTCGATATCTTTCAACACTCGATATTTTTCAACACTCGATATTTTTCAACACTCAATATTTTTACTCTCGATATTTTTCAACACTCGATATTTTTACTCTCGATATTTTTCAACACTCGATATTTTTACTCTCGATATTTTTCAACACTCGATATTTTTACTCTCGATATTTTTCAACACTCGATATTTTTACTCTCGATATTTTTTTCAACACTCGATATTTTTACTCTCGATATTTTTCAACACTCGATATTTTTTTTCTCGATATTTTTACTCTCGATATTTTTCAACACTTGGTATTTTTACTCTCGATATTTTTACCCTCGATATTTTTACTCTCGATATTTTTTGAACTCTCGATATTATCGTTATTTTTCAACACTCGATGTTTTTACTCGCGTTATTTTTACTCTCGATATTTTTCATGTCTCGATATTTTTCAATATAACCAATGACGCCATCCCAGGAGTAGCCGAAGAGGTCAATGCCATTAAAGACCTTCCCACTCATTGGCTACCTACCAAGTTTCTTCCTAACAAGATCAGTTACCAGGAGCATGATGATACCAACAAACAACTATTGAGACTTATACAATGTCATGAGGATCCCGAGAAGTATTTCCTGTTATTGTGAAATCCGCAGATGCGCTTAAGAGATTCCTTTTCTAGCATGATGTTTGATGGGCTAATATTCCCGCTATTATTTTCATACGCAGTGTTAAGACCTCATTTCACCCTGTAGTGCCATGCCGCGCGTATCTCACTGACAAACTCCTGCGAACACTGATGGAAGAAATCGCCGCCTACGTGAACGAGAGACTGCTTATGCCAGTCTCCTCGAGTCCAGATTCCCTAGAAGTGTTAACACCTGCGCATTTTCAACTCAAGAAGCCAGTGGCCATGCTTCACATATCGGAGATTAATGACTGGGACGAATACTGCAAACAGACGTGGCAACTGATGCAGTTTTTATCCTGCCGTTTTGCTGATCATTTCGAGCAATACTATCTTCCGATGCTGTAACTCAGAACTAAATGCTTTGTGCAGCAAGAAAATATCAGCTCCAGAGACATGGTCCTAATAGTCGATTTGGATCTTCCCTGCAAGAGGTGGCAGATAGGTCATATCATCAAGACCCATATATCCGACGATGGTTTAGTGTGATCGGTAGAACTCGTAGTTATGAGGCGTAATCATAAAAAAAAGGGAATAGTCTTCAAGACGCAACAACTCAATCGCCCAATTGGTCATCTGTGTCTATTAGAGTGAGACCGAGAGTTATCCGGTAACTACGGTAAACGGGAAACTCTACCAACGACCACCTCCCAGATTCAATAAACATCTATGGACTCAATACAACATTATTTATGGGAGCGGGTGTGTGACAACCTTTCATTTATCTTTATTTTTATATTTATGTACACCTTACTATGTAATTTTATATTATTATAATAGTTTTATTTAATTTTATATTCTATAGGTAATTATTCAGTAAATTAGTGCAATACCCTAAGTATGCTATATTAACTAGTGTTATAATACAAATATTTTAGTTAACGACAGGAAATAATTTCATTTTTCCCCCTTCCTTACTGTCCGTATATTATTATAAGTACATGATTACAGTAAGTCGAATTACTTATTAAAGTACAATCTACCTTGGTTCTACGGTACTTTAGGTATTATTGGTAAAGGTAGAGTATTAGGAATGCAAAGTTCAAATCCTCGTGTCTCGGCTAAACCAAGTTCTGGGTAGACCTTGGAAATGACTTGCCTCTTCTCATTGACATTGCACTCACTGATATACTTAAAAGACAAAATTTCTAGAATCAGTAGTTAATGTCCCCAGACATGTTCTGGAATAAATCGGTGCCCATCCTAATTTAAAATGATAAAATTTACGGGAATAAATTTTTAAATTCATATCCTCATCAATTAAATAAGATTATCAATTTAAGGCAATTTATTAAAAATTCCATAAAATTAGTCAATTAATAGATCATGGGAGCGGGAGATTCACCCTATTACAACAGTGTGAGAGAATCTCCTAGTGTGCATTTAAATAGCCAGTTAAATTAATAGTCATCATATATAAGGTAAATAATAATTACCCCTATAGTCGCTACTAAATAGCATCCCAGATCTGTGTGCATGAGAAATACCCTAATTTCTACTGCTAGCTTTACATAATGTCACCTTAGCAACAACAATGCTAGAATTAAATACAGTCAAATAACAATAGAAAGCTTGCCTCGTTAAATAGAATGCATAGTGTATAGTATCTAAGGATAAACAACAACAATGTGACATTCTGGAAGGCATTTGAATCAGACTCCCACATATACTATGACTGAATTGATAGAGGAAGGAAGACCTTAGTATTAAGATGCCTCAACATGGGCAGAAATTATTTTTTTTGGATTTTCCAAAAACCATCCAATTTAGAACAGAATTTGATGTACATTCCAAAAATATAGTCACCATGAACCGAAGCCCAGGCATTATAAAATTAGAGGCACATTTCAGTTTATATTTCCATTGCGGTCTACACGAATGTTGAACTCTTGGCTCAATTTACTCTTTATGCGTTATCGCGGCGGTAGTATTTTTCATGTTCCTGTTTCTCAAAAACTAATAGACCAATCTTTTTCAAATTTGGAAGTCCGATACAGAATTGACTGCTCTATCTTATTGAGGTATAATTTTTAAAGTTACAAGGCCACATCAAACTCAAAAAATGAATTTTCATGTTTGGACAGGCATATCTTAAATGTGTTATTGTCAGAAATGTATGTAGGAGGTCAATAAAATAGAGCTGCCAATTCTATCTAGGGTAGCCAAATTTCAGAACATTTAGTCAAGGAGTTCTGGAGAAACAGGAACATGAGCAAAACACTTACACATAAAACTTCAAACTGAGAAAAACGGATTTTAAGTTCGGCAATCATTATTTTTAAATACAATTACATTATCGAATAATTGAACAGTTCAAAGTGCATTATTACTATCAATCAATCAATTACTACTAATCTAGTCCATAAGGAGGCTATAGGTCAGACTACAGAGTCACTAGAGTCAAAAATAATTACTAAAACATCCCACTTTCATAAAGTTTAGGGTCTTGCGCTGTTGGAAGCTTACGCTTGCGGTTTTGTCGACGCTGGGTCCGAGCTCGTTTTTCAAGATCAGTTTGATTTCGATCAGTGTCTCGAATTCTCCTCTTGTCAATCTCAATTAAATCTGTCTTTGTTCTTCCAATATTGGTTATAAGTTGCTTCAAAACATCAATTCTCCCCTGGTTGCCTTCATTGAAACAGATTAGAGAATCCCATACTCCGATTTCAACCATATTCAGGGAAACAAAAACTCGCTTTGGACATCGGACCCAGACAAGATTGTTGAGTGCCTCATTCCTCTTTTGAGTTTTGCCATGTAGGCATTTAGAGAGTAGTTCAGGATCGGTTAGAGCTCTAAAGGTAGGCTTAATTTCTCCCATGACAGCTTCAGGCAATGAGCTACAGTCTTGTTCACAATTAAAATCCATTCTTCAATCTGCATCAATCCGAATCAATCTACTCTCGTAGAAAAATAATAGTTAGATTGATGAAATTGAACCTACGTTCAACTTCTTCAATCCAGACTTTCTGTCTAGATTGATCAGATTTAACAGATTGAAAATGTAGAGCTGAAGTATCCCTCTGTGCAGAGATGCCATGGGTTAGTAGGGCAGTGTAGGGCAGGGGAAGGGGAATAAAGAGCAGGGCGGCTAGGCGGGTAGACTAAGCTCAAAGAGCATGGTGGCTGCATCAAACAACTATAGGCCAGGCTACTAATGGGATCCCGCAAAGCCTTAGATTGATTGACAGGCACTGTAACAATACAGTTGGTGTGTGTGTGGTGTTCTACTGAATTGCAGAGTGTACTGTAGAATACTGTAGTTAAATTCCTCCTTTCCAGTTGCAGTCTATACAATGTACTGTAGATTATTTTACTTGGCTAACCGCACTATTCCCTGCATTAAATATTACAATAAACGAATAAACCCCTGGAAAAATGCTTGGTAGAATGTATCGTTCTGTATAAATAATTTTTCAATAAATAATTGTTTATAATTAAATATAGTTATGTTAATTATTATTCAATTATTTAATTTAAATATACAAATAAAAGCATGCAAATAACACAACAAGGAATGAATAAATATAATCATAATCATTAGATCATTATAATGCAATCTCTTATATACAATATTTAATGCGCTGCATGTCCCTTAGATAGTTTATGTTTAGAAAAACCGTTCGTTATCGCTTTAGCCGCTTTAGATATTTTAAACGTTTTTATTTTTAAATAGTACATTTATTTTCTATACCATGTTAAATGTAATCAGTTAGTAAACATTTAATTTGTAATATACTGTAAATAATGCTTACTAAAATACATTTACTTTATTGGCTTGCAAGTGCCCCATAATTTATCTGATCCCAACCTCAACAGCTTTACTTTGGGGAGCCAACCACGACCGTCTGTCAATCACTCAGTAGGCTAGAAACTTGCGGTGCCATGAAAGAGTTTTACAGATTGAGGAAATTGAACAGATTGAAGAATGGACTTTAATTGAGAACACAACTGTAGTATGATCATGTTCTTTTTCTTTACAAATCTTTTGCTTTTGGAGATACTTGCACCACTCCTCTGAACAACAATTATGGGCTGGTTTTGAGTTAGTTGACAACATATGAAAGAATATGGCCCATATGGCCCTTGTCATATTGTGTACTGATGAGCAGTTCTTTCTTATAGCTCGCCCATAATACAGTTGGATGCTGTCAATCACTGCATCAGTTAGTCGCCCCTTGCCGCCTATGGCCTTCTTATCCCACAATTTCTTACTGCGAAGGTCTTTTTTAAGGGTACAAAGCCGTGCCCCCATCCTCTTTTGTACATGGCCCACACACTCTAACTTTAATATTTCTTTGCCATTGTATGGGTCAGCCTCTTTCACTTTGGAGAAAGTAGCCGTGTCTCCATCACCAAGATATTTCACATACGAGACATTACGTTCTTCCACAGAATGCCGAAAGATACTAAGTGCGCCTTCAACCTCCATTCCTCCACTTGACCCAGTAAAGTTCTTTGTACATTTGTGGGATGGAGGGTTATCACTATTAGAACATATACGGCAGAATTTCTCAACATCAACCACCTTGCCTGTGTCAACACTGATGCATGACACATAACCATTTACTGAACTATGCCCTCTTCACTGCCAAGATCCATCAAATGATGCAGCTATATCATTGCAACCACCATTCTCAATAATTCCTTCCTTTGCAGCATTTTTCATTGATGTCTCTGCAACTGATGCCACTGCAGTTTTGATTCTCTTTATATAAGGAGATGTATTGGTTGGTGGGGGTGGTAAACCAGATACAGCCGAGAAGGTTCTGATCGATTCTAGGCCATGACCAACGCATCTAAAACCGTACAACAATCTCATATTCACCTCAGCCATTTGATTACCACTGATGCCACTACCAATAGATGAAAAGAATGGCTCATTTGAAGATCTTTTTGGGTAACAAAATTTACATCTGATTTCAAAACACTCATTGAATCCAATTCTGTTTGACTCTTCAACATGGACAGAAAGGCAACCAGTTCTACGGCAGTTTCGACATAGTGTAGATTTGGCAATAGCTTCGTTTAGAGTTCCCAAATCTATTATATGGAAAGTTGATTTATCTAACAATGTTTATTCAACTTGGGTTTCCCCGAACTTTCCTTGACTTGCACTTGTGGATGGTGTGGAACTGCTTGAAATTGACTGCTCAGATGTTTTATCTGAAAAAAATAATAGAACAATATTATATATATATATATACTAGGACTATAATGATTGTGTAATTAATTTATATAAGAAGTATGCTAAGTATATAACACAGTATACCGGTAATAACAAGGATATAGGCCTATATAAATATTTACCTGACTTATTCTATGTTCTATTCCTAGTAACTTGTATGAGAAATAAACAATTATTATACTTTTGTAAACAATGCATGTTTCAAATTGCTGGTACATAAATAATAAAATATAGCACAGTCTGAGAGTAGATCTGAGAGATCTGAGAGTAGATCATATGGGGGTATATGCCTGGCCTACCCATCTGTATTCAAAATAATTGCCTGCATATGCACTGCACATCCTCACGTCACAGGGCCTAAAGCTATAATTAGTGCTAGAAAGATTTCAGTAGTATTTTTACAAGGATCGATTTTGACTACTGGACAATCCATAGTGATTAAATTTGTCCACTAGATCGCAACATTTTGCTATTGCTTAGTCATGCATGATACAAATTAATGCATTCTGTTGATTTATCAGTTTATACATAAGGACTTACCTGGTTGTTTTGTAGGTTTACTAAATTGATTTCCATGAAAGGAACATCTTTTGTAGACATTATTTGATCGAGGCATCTTATAAATTAGAGTTCAGTTAGTCGATCAGTACCGGTACACAAATTATGACTACAATCTCAATTACTGAATAAGGTGATCTGTATACTGTATGGTAAACGGTACTCAGTAGTTTTGAATATCATAAATCAAATTTCCCGCAATTTATTATAACTATTATCCAAGCTATAATGTTATCTTTACTTACTACTAAATTTTACTGAAACAGTGCAAAATCTATAAATTCCTCATTGGTCCAGTCCTCAGTAATTGCTTCGTAACTTTTGAACCACTGACAGTCAAATTTCAGAACTTGGATTTTCGAAATCTACATTAAATTCTGGTTTAGAATTAGAAAAAAGAAATTTTTTTTTTTATAATGGTACCATGTCGAGGCACCTTAAGGAGATATACGTAGCCTCTACAAGTGTTTCTCGATAGTTTATTAAGCTGTCTTGACTTAGGAGTACTCTCAGAATCATTAGAGGGAGCCCAACGGCTCCTCAGCTCATTAGAACATGCTGCTTCTAGTGTTGGTCTTTTTATTAACTCCAGAAAGACCAAAATTCTGACAGTTAACTTTGAAAGTCCTCAGAAAGTCTCTGATCGGATGAGCATAAGCTCAAAGGATGGTATGCTTGAGCATGTGGACGACTTCTGTTACCTGGGATCATGGATCCGGAAGTCAGGTGAGGACCTTCGAATACGTAAGGGAAAGGCATGGGCAGCCTTGAATAGGCTTTCCAGGATTTGGAAGTCACCTAGAATTAATCGGAAACTTAAGGTCCGATTATTTAGAGCAGCAGTAGTTCCAGTACTCCTCTACGGGAGTCCATGCTGGGCTCTAACTGCTGAGGACACCAAATCTCTGGATGGCACATTCACAAGAATGCTACGCCGGGTTCATTGTGTCAAGTACAATGCACACATCTCCAACCAGACACTATATAACATTAGAGGTGTCTCATTGGTTCCTCCAAGCTTGACACTAGAACAAAATCGCCTCCGCTTTGCAGGAGATTGCTTTCGCCGTGAGGACCAGCCAGTGCATAATCTTGTACTTTGGCAGCCTCATGGAGTGAATAAGCATGGTGGACATCCCATGACTTTCTTGAGACGCATCTTAAAGGACACTGGCCTTAAAGATGCAGATGATCTAGCAAATGTCATGGGTGATAGGGAGTTGTGGCGGTGCAATTTTGTTGACAAGCCGGCACAGCATTCTTAAAAATGCAGCTGCAACGATCCTAGTAGTAGTAGATGTTAGTCAACCTACGACAGCCGATGATGGATGTTACATTGAACCACCGATGACCGAGGAAGAGCTTAAGCATGAATTAGACTATAGAAAATTCAGCTCGCGCTATACACATCGAAATGGTACATATATGGACTTCCTAACTACTGGTCATCCCATCCTATCGATTTACAGGATACTGATGATTTGGATACGGAAAAGGAGATGATTCTATTCAAATTTCATGCGCAACGGTGTTGGAATGACAAGCCATGGATCGAACATGAAACTCTATTAGAAATCGTCTCAAAAGGGAAGATGTCGAAGAACAACAAACGCACTAACTTTTATGAGTATTTGGAGTTCCTGTGAGAAACTTATCTCAACATAGCGAGTCAGCAAAACATGGAAACTCGATATCCGCAATGTACATCCTGACCCTATGATCGAACTTAAACGATTATATTTTACTATGATGTACCTTACAGCGAATCGACCGCTACCTGTTGTACCGGACAGCTTCAAACAGATGGAAGAATACTGTAAAACAGGAGAAAGGTCACCAGCGGTTCACCTACAAGATATGCGTCTTTGGTAATATTGGATAAATGCCCTAGACCCAATCAACAAACCCAGGGAGACGTTACGCTAAACACAGTTTCACAAGCTATACTTACGGGAGTTTTGAGTAAAATCTGTCCGATGTGCAACCCACGATAGCTCGACTCAAACGATCCTTAAGTAAACCTATGATCAGTGTTCCGGAATACTCAGTCAGACCCCCTCACCCCTCGGTGTGACCACAAACTCTCGATCCTAAAAGTAAAACTGACCCTCCTGAGTTATACTCGTTTTTCAAAGATCTGGTTTTACCCGAACAACTAATCAGTGGCATCCCAGCTGTTGGTTCCTTGGATATTCACCCTAGATACCTAGCTGGATTGGGACGAGGACATATGCTTTCTCCATTCAACCCATATAATTGGCCTGGTTTGGCACCAATCCAACCAGTCACTGAAGTGGAAGAAAGTGTAGTATAGAATGCACTTGAAGCGATCCATCAAAAGATCGGAAAGGGAACTGATGATGTCTTAGACAAATGTAAATTACATCAACAGGTACAAGCTGTGATAGAACTGTCTTTAGTTCTGTTCGATCGAGAAATCAAAGACCTGGAAAAGAATATTGAACTTGGACATACATATTCACTACAAGAGTATTTGGGTGACCGGTTTCAAAGACAGGAAGAGAAGAGTCAGCTCAAGGAGAAACATATTGAAATGACGAGAGGAAGCAGCTTTAGCGCAACCTGAAACTCAGATACTTATGGCCGATCTCTATTCCAAAACCATCATCCATCCTTCGATGATTCCTCAGTTCGGCAATCAACTATTTGCCACAGTGCAACCTCAACCGGTCAATACCGACTTGCGAGCTTATCGCTGATGCTCCCATGTTACAGCATCCCCCGGTCGAAACTGCTTGTCTAGGCGGTATACTCATGAACCTCTGGATAACTGAGCAGACCTTGTCCGTCGTATGGTACACGAGGTTAATATGTGAGCTAAACCCTTACAAAACTCATTTTATGGGATCAAAGATCACCCTTACTATGTCCAATTAGCTCAATATTACATGGTGAAACCCGAAGATCCTACGTACAGTCTTAGGTTTCTTCTGTTGATAAATCCCCTTGATCTGGTTGAACTTGAACAGCTTCAAAAACATATCGACCAATTTGTTAAAGCAAACTCATTCAGAAAACCATATAATGTCGCCAGAATAGAGAATGATGTGCTCCCTCCGTACAACCTCGATGGATTCATCAAAACTCGATTAGTCCATTGGAATTTGGACGTGTTGTTCGAGGAAGAACGTTATGGAGAGGAAACTACACATACTACGCATTACCTAAAATATTGTGATCAACCTAACGCCTGAGACACATTATGGCATCCTGTGGATGATATTAGAAGGAGCCACAGCTGAATGGAATGAAACTCAAAACATTATTGAAATGTATGGTATTGTGACATATGAAAATGAAGGTAGTATTCCTGCTGGAGAACTCGGGACTACTTGACTGATCCATATTCAAGGACTAGCTGGTTCCACCCACGTCTTCACTCGATCTTGTTCCGATGCGATTGACTACTCTTTTGAAAATCTCATTGAGATATAAAAGAGACTCCGACATGGACAATTTGAACTCGCACAGTGTTACGTAATTGACACAGAGTGGAAACCAGCTATGGGAATAGATGGATCTATGCTTCCTCAACCCGTGCTCGAAATGTTATTCTACGAAAGAATTATTAAACTCGGTTCCACGATCTATGGAGATCTTCAAAACGATTTTAGAAATATGGAAAATATTCCATACCCATTCGTTGACACACAGTTGATAGCACCTTGGGCAGAGGAAGGTTGAGGATTTTTCTGAACCATGTACGCTACTACGTCGAGGGGGATCAATAAAGTCCAAAGAACTTCCATCGGACATTTGGCGTTCCAAGAATACAGATGGAATTTCAACGTTGGAAATCTGCTTAATTATCGACAGATTTATGGTGATCATTATTCACGTTTATATTTCAATGGGCCATCGACAGCGCCTGGAGCGGTTTATAGTTTTATCAGCATTCCCCTCCATCCTTCCTTGGCCATCTACACCATATTCGAAAATACCACACTTTCCGTATGGTTAGCCGGTGTGTGCAGTCGAACTATACGTTCCCCATCCCCTTACCCTGTGAACTAAACTCGCTAAGTTAGATGAACATAACAAATTCATCCAATTTGAATGTTTCAGGCGCTTTCTGACTCC
Organism: Nemertoderma westbladi; assembly: GCA_032718475.1. Taxonomy (NCBI): domain Eukaryota; kingdom Metazoa; phylum Xenacoelomorpha; order Nemertodermatida; family Nemertodermatidae; genus Nemertoderma; species Nemertoderma westbladi. Next base: position 76,308 of record JAUCBJ010008427.1, on the reverse strand, counting down.
GTTTCGGAACGTTGATTGTCAGTTTAAAGATTGCGCACTAACCAAACTCAGCCTGTGAGACTCCGCCGCTGAGAAACTAGATTGTGCTGGATTCGCTATCTTTAGATAGGGGTGGGGGGGGGGGGGGGGGGGGGTACCACCTCCTTGGGTATGCTTTTCACATTTTTGGTTTTCTATTTCATCTATCTGATGCAGAATTTAATGGGGAGTTCAAATCTTGAAACGGTTTGGTGAGATCTTTTTTAGTTATCGAGTCCGATTATTTAGAGCAGAAGTAGTTCCAGTACTCTATGGGAGTCCATGCTGGGCTCTAACTGCTGAGGACACCAAATTTCTGGATGGCACATTCACAAGAATGCTACGCTGGGTTCATTGTGTCAAGTACAATGCACACATCTCCAACCAGACACTATATAACATTGGAGGTGTCTCATTGGTTCCCCCAAGCTTGACACTAGAACAAAATCGCCTCCACTTTGCAGGACATTGCTTTCGCCGTGAGGACCAGCCAGTGCATAATCTTGTACTTTGGCAGCCTCATGGAGTGAATAAGCATGGTGGACAGCCCATGACTTTCTTGAGACACATCTTAAAGGACACTTAAAGGACATTTTCATAGAAGATGGCCTATATATCTAGGTCCATTTTCCCAAATTCTTGGACCAATAACTTCAATGCAGGTGGTATTACAGATCCTTAAACATGAGCTAATTTACATTTAATTGTCTCAAAATTTATACAAATTTTGAAAAAAACCGACCTGTTCAAAAAGTGCCATATTTTTCGAAGAAACGGTTTATATCAGTTTTCATAGTATATAAAAGATCACAGATCATTGTGTTAAAGTTTCAGAATAGTAGCTTTATAAATAAAACAAATGATTTGGGGTAATGGTCCCATTAATATATTAAAAATTATATATCTTGAGAAATTCTATCAAAACCATTACACTTTTTATAGCAATGGTTTTATAGGCATAATATGCCGTTTAGTAATGTTACAATTCTTGATGAAAACTATTTTTGCAAAGTACTTATTATTAAAGTACTTAGTACTTATTTGAAATATTATAATAGTAATTAATTTGGCGGGGTAGCTCAGTTGGTTGAGCGCCGGGCCTATAATCTATTGGGTGTAGGTTCAGCCCCGCCAGGGTTCACTCACTGGGGTCGATAAAATGAGTACCAGTTAAATAACTGGGAGCAAATCTTTGGATAGGAGTATCGCCCACCCCTACCCTCGGGTAGCCGCTATCGAAAGAGGAGCCTTCCGGTCGCCTCCGGCTTCGGCTGACAGTGTGCTTTGCTTTTTGAATACTAATTACTATTAAATATTATATACTTAAGAAAATACTTTATATTTCATTCTCAACATTTTCACAATTTCGGTTGTTTTTAGCAGCTTTTTCTTTTGAAAGGGTTTGCGGAAAAAGGTAAATTTTCGGGCGATTTTTGGAAATTACTCAAATGTGCCTTAGGGCCACCAGAGGCTTAATCCGGCACTGGTTTTTTCTAGGTGTTTTTTTTCGGTTAATGAAAAATGAGGTCAATGGGGTTTTGATAAAATACCAAGGATATGTCTGAGGCATATTTTTAAAAGAGGTTTTTTTTTAACAAAACTGTAACGGTACCTGGTAGGGCTACTAGTAGTAACAAATTAATCTAATCCATAATCAGCTACCGCAACCTGTACTAATTCAGCCTAGCCTAATCACAGGCCTAACCATAAATGCATGTATATTAGTAGTACCAGTACTGGACCATGGACCGGTATGTAGGTTAGCATTCGTGGAGATACTGCTAACATCTAAAACTAGACTGATATTGTTTTTAAATTTCCCTCCATTTTGGAATTAGTGGTACTGGTTTGTAATCGACCAATTAACCGGGCCTGGTTTGGGTGATCCAGAACCGGACCCAGCAAAAATGTCGCTGGCAAATTTACATGAATGAGAATGACAAGTCTGTTTAGTGAATAGTCAAACAGTACTGCATGTACTGTAGGCACTACATAATACAATAATACATAGGCCTATAATCTACTGTTAGGCAGTCAGGCAATTAGTCAGTTAGGTATTCCAGTACTGGTACCGGCATGCCTACCTAGTCAGTCTGCAGTCAGCTGTCTATTAAATATGCATATATTATAGTGTTTAATTACAAATATGAATCACAAGTTAAATCTTTTTTTTAAAACCTTTTCAACTTTTTTTTAGAATTTTCATTCTATAAAAAATGGAAAATTTTTGGAATTTTCTCAGCAATGCAACCATAAAGAAAGCCATAAGGAAGGGTAACCATAAAGAAGAACAAAACTGTTCGTACAGGTTTGCTACATACCCTTAATGAAAACCTTTTTTAATTATAGCAGTTGACTATATATATATCTAAACAACAATATGAAGGGGAAATCCCACCACATTCCTGATCACATATCTATCACATGAACCCATCAATGACCCCAGTGCCGAGGACGTCACAGACGACGGAGAAATGTTAGCATATTTCCGCGTGGCAACACACAGTGCAATATCTGAAATCTATGATCATACAAAGGGCCACATTGCAGACCCTCTCTTGGATTCCCTGCCTATAAACACAGCAAAAGATGACCTCAACTACATCAGTTAAACCATGTTGTTGAGACCGGATTCTCCACTGCTTCCTGCTCGGACCCAGCTGTCGCAATGTATTAGGTGATCTGGGATGAATTCACCACGGATGGCGACCTTGTCTTATTCAGGAGTGCACACCGCCACCCACAAGGAGACACTCCACGTCTCCCACCAGGGTATCGAGCATATGCTGTGTCGAGCCCATCAATGCGTCTATTGGTCAGAACTAAATAATGACATGCTACCATGGTACGGGGTCTGTAACGAATGCATGCAACGTTAAAGTCTTGGAAAATAAACTTTTGTTTGTGACCCACCAGCCACTTGACCATTCGATGATATGTTAGCTGACCTTTTTGCTCTAAACAGAAAGCACTTTATGGTAATGGTTGGTCATTACGCTGTGTGACTGGAAGTCCAACCATTTACATCATACCCCACTGCAGACCATACAATACGTGACATCCGCAAAATATTTATCCAGTTCAGTGTACCAAACTGATTACATTCCGAGGTAGGAACACAGTTTACTGCAGCTGTGTTAACCATGTTCCTTAAACACCTGTGATGTCACCACCAGAATACCCCCAGAGCAATGGCCACACTGAGGCCACCATTAAAGCCCTGAAATGACTTCTTTCCAAGACAGGGGCTTCCATTCAGTCTCCAGAATTCCAGAAAGGACTTCTGGAGTTGAGAAAGGCCATGTGCCAATGGAATGTCACCAGCTGAAATTATATTTGGACACCCCACTCGCACTTGAGTGCCAACACACCATTGTGTGTCCCCCCACATCATCCAATCAAGGTACAATACCCTATCACCAAACGATGGGACCATGCAGGCCATGTAGTGGAAACCCTGAATTACCATGTCTGGATGCCATCTGGACGCACACTCATCCAGAATCACCAACACGTATTAGTTGACTCCACCATGATGTCATCGACAGAAGCGCCCATAACAACAATGATATATATACTATACATACATAACATAATTATAAGCTCGCCCAATATCATATATAGATAGATTTAATTACATGATCAGTAGACTGCACTGAAATTTTAACTTTTTTTAAAATGATGAAGACTTGTTGATGAAATTTGTTCCAATTTGGTCACTGACCACCAAATGATAAGCTGTTTCGTGATAACTTTATCATGTGGGCTACTGGGGGTTAATAAAGTTTACTGGATCAAGGGCCGGTATAGTTTATCGCGAAGTCGATAAATTTTTTATGGTTCCATTTTTTTAAAAATGTGATGTTACTAATGTGATCATAATGCCATAAGCTTTCATTTGAATGGCTGGAATATATGCTTTTTGTAACTTTTTAAACTATTACTAATATATCATAATAACGCAATTTCATATATTGCATATCGCCCAGTATATAACTCTGAAAGCACTACTTAATTCTTGGCAGGACTGGTATATAAAACATAGAAAATACAATGCAACAGATATCAGAACAATTATTAGAATAGTACCTATGATCTAATCAACTCAACAAAGTTAGTACTGTATTAATTTCAGTATATGTTTCTATACTAGGTCCATCAGAGTCTTTCCTTGAGAGTACGCTTTTGAAAATCTGGAACTTTCTTGCGACTGTCTTCAACGACTTGTAGTACAGCTTGATGTTCCTTCTCATCCTTAGTAAGGAGTCCATTGTAAATTGCCTGGGTACGGATAAGTCTTTCTGACAGGTCATTCACGGGATCCTTGTCATTGATAATACAACAAAATTGATTGTAATCATCATAGAGTACCCAAGTTGCTGGTTTTTGGTGTAACCAATCAAATGACAACCCCAACAACTGGGGCATTAGCCATGAATCAGGGCCAATGAGATCCTCCAAAGTTGTGCCATTGTTCAGGTTTACATTGTTTGGTGGAACCTCACGACTAATCTTGGTTCCTTTCTTGACCACTGCTGCCACAAAAAGATCCCGTCGATCATCATTTGGTTTAGCTTCGAGCATCGCAATAGCAATCCTCTCCTTTTGTTCATTGGAGACCCGATCATTTGCCAGACTAACAGGTACCACTTCCTGCCTCAGGTACCACAGATGGCCAGTTAGTTTCTTTATTACCACTTGTCCCAGTTCAACATCAGATAAATTCAGTGCCCTGAAATATAACTCCAAATCATTTCTGGGAGCATCCACTAGCACTGGACACCGTATCCACCATCCAACATATGTGCTGGCAACAAACTGAACAAAGCGCTCAAGTCGCTGCTCAAGATGGATACTACCTTGTGTCTTCTGGTGAAGTTGACCTCTGAATATATATAATTTAAAAGCATACATCAGGCTGGCCATCCACCTGGCGTTGGAATCAGCACCAGGCTGATAGAATGTATGTGGGTATTCGCCACCAAGTAGAAAAATGGCAAGTACAAGAAGTTCTCGATAATCGGCACGGCAGTTAATAGTGCCCAACAGTTCCTTAAGGTCATGTCTTTCCTGGACATATTTATCAGTATCAGGTAGACATTGACCCTTTGTTAGATCTAGAACTATACGTTCCCCATCCCCTTACCCTGTGAACTAAACTCGCTAAGTTAGATGAACATAACAAATTCATCCGATTTGAATGTTTCAGGCGCTTTCTGACTCCGTTTCGGAACGTTGATTGTCAGTTTAAAGATTGCGCACTAACCAAACTCAGCCTGTGAGACTCCGCCGCTGAGAAACTAGATTGTGCTGGATTTGCTATCTTTAGATAGGGGTGGGGGGGGGGGGGGGGTACCACCTCCTTGGGTATGCTTTTCACATTTTTGGTTTTCTATTTCATCTATCTGATGCAGAATTTAATGGGGAGTTCAAATCTTGAAACGGTTTGGTGAGATCTTTTTTAGTTATCAAGTCCGATTATTTAGAGCAGAAGTAGTTCCAGTACTCTATGGGAGTCCATGCTGGGCTCTAACTGCTGAGGACACCAAATTTCTGGATGGCACATTCACAAGAATGCTACGCTGGGTTCATTGTGTCAAGTACAATGCACACATCTCCAACCAGACACTATATAACATTGGAGGTGTCTCATTGGCTCCCCCAAGCTTGACACTAGAACAAAATCGCCTCCGCTTTGCAGGACATTGCTTTCACCGTGAGGACCAGCCAGTGCATAATCTTGTACTTTGGCAGCCCCGTGGAGAACATAAGCATGGTGTACAGCCCATGACTTTCGTGAGATGCAGATGCCTCCTAAAGGACACTGGCCTTGTAGATGCGGATGATCTAGCAAATGTTATGGGTGATAGGGAGTTGTGGCGGTGCAATTTTGTCGATAAGCCGGCACAGCATTCTTAAAAATGCAGCTGCAATGCAGCATGCCGATCCTAGTAGTAGTAGTAGTAGTAGTTATCGAGTTATCACTGCCTATCAGTTTGTCCATCAAAATTTAGAAGACAGACAGGCTAGGCTGTCAGACAGACATATTAAATACAACCAAACGGGACGGGAATTGGAAAGAACTGTTAAACCCCGAAAATTCCTCACTACTCATGGTCTACCCATGGCGGTCCTACAAACGACTAAAGCAGGACCAGTACAGTACAGGATATCAGGAGAGGATATCAGTACAAGGATATTTATGACTCTCTGTATAAAACAACCTTTTTATCAGTTTGTCGATTTTGACTTTTTTCCTCACTAAATTCCCTACTGCTATTTTATTTTTTACACAATTTCCATCAAACCTATACCAAAATGTACAGCAGCTTTAGGACTACAATCGTTGGTTTTGTAAAACATGGCTGGCCATTTGAATCTTCTAGAACCGATTTTGTAACTGCTACACTTTGTCTATCACAAAATATAGCCCGGAAATACTAAAACCCCCATAAATTTTTCAAAAACAATAATTTTGTGCTAAAATTTTCATAGAAGATGGCCTATATATCTAGGTCCATTTTCCCAAATTCTTGGACCAATAACTTCAATGCAGGTGGTATTACAGATCCTTAAGGGGGGGGTAGCCACCTAAAATACAACATTCACTAAATGACCTCTAGATGGTGCAAAATATATCAATTATTCCTGAAATTGAGTAGGAAGCAGAAGGATATATATGTACACGTCTTGAAAAAAAAATTATGAAAATTATTTATTATATATATATTATATATATATATATAACAATTTTCGCCTTAACCTGGATAAAATGTAAAAACAGCCGCAAAGATCATTATTTTTCGTCGGAATTTGGTAGAAATGTATGTAAGATATTGCTTGAGTGGAATTGTGGTCAGTTTTTGAAATTTTCAATTTTGAAAAATTTTAGAGCATTATATATTTTAAAATATAAAATATATATAAAAAAATATAAATAAAAATACATAAAAATCGAAATAAATAAAATATAATAATTTTGACCACAATTTTGGTTGAGTGGGGTGTCAGGGGCATGTGTTCCAAATTTCAACACAAATGGACCAAAATTGGTGAAAAAATAGCCTTTTTTGTATCAAAATATTGCTAATTTCAAAAAACTGAGAAAAATGCTTTTAAAGTTTGTTAAACATTAATTATAAGAGTATAGGACTCTTTTGAAGTGTGGAATCATACATAATAAACTGTTATAGCCAAATCTTATCTGTTTAATATTATTTTCATTTTTTTAATGTTCCACATGCATTATTATAATTCTATATATATATATATATAATATAATAAAAATAAAATAATAGGAAGGCATTTTATACAACCATGTTTCAGCATGATCCGGTCCTCTTAAATATAATTTTGAGTTGAACGAATTATGTTTTTGACAGACCAATATCAAGCAAGTAAAATTATTTGGAAACAGAGAAACAACATGTTCCTATCTGTTCAACCGTAAGTAGTCATCGTTTTATTTAAGCAGGGACACAAAGCGCAACCCTGTTTAAATACTGTAAGTAAAATTATCACATTGGTTACATTTTTGCATATGTGTTTCGCCGGGATTTGGCTCATCAGCTACACTAACCCGTGCAGGACACATGTTAATCCAACTAACTACACCAAAACCCAGCTAAACACACACACATACATAATAAACAAAATAGTATTGCATTCCAGATCAAATAAGCAATCATTTCCTTAGCAACACTATATGAGATAAATTTGTCTAGTGCATGGTTGCTAATTATAATAAAAATAAAATAATAGGAAGGCATTTTATACAACCATGTTCAGCATGATCCGGTCTCTTAAATATAATTTTGAGTTGAACGAATTATGTTTTTGACAGACCAATATCAAGCAAGTAAAATTATTTGGAAACAGAGAAACAACATGTTCCTATCTGTTCAACCGTAAGTAGTCATCGTTTTATTTAAACAGGGACACAAAGCGCAACCCTGTTTAAATACTGTAAGTAAAATTATCACATTGGTTACATTTTTGCATATGTGTTTCGCCGGGATTTGGCTCATCAGCTACACTAACCCGTGCAGGACACATGTTAATCAAACTAACTACACCAAAACCCAGCTAAACACACACACATACATAATAAACAAAATAGTATTGCATTCCAGATCAAATAAGCAATCATTTCCTTAGCAACACTATATGAGATAATTTGTCTAGTGCATGGTTGCTAATTATAATAAAAATAAAATAATAGGAAGGCATTTTATACAACCATGTTCAGCATGATCCGGTCTCTTAAATATAATTTTGAGTTGAACGAATTATGTTTTTGACAGACCAATATCAAGCAAGTAAAATTATTTGGAAACAGAGAAACAACATGTTCCTATCTGTTCAACCGTAAGTAGTCATCGTTTTATTTAAACAGGGACACAAAGCGCAACCCTGTTTAAATACTGTAAGTAAAATTATCACATTGGTTACATTTTTGCATATGTGTTTCGCCGGGATTTGGCTCATCAGCTACACTAACCCGTGCAGGACACATGTTAATCAAACTAACTACACCAAAACCCAGCTAAACACACACACATACATAATAAACAAAATAGTATTGCATTCCAGATCAAATAAGCAATCATTTCCTTAGCAACACTATATGAGATAATTTGTCTAGTGCATGGTTGCTAATTATAATAAAAATAAAATAATAGGAAGGCATTTTATACAACCATGTTCAGCATGATCCGGTCTCTTAAATATAATTTTGAGTTGAACGAATTATGTTTTTGACAGACCAATATCAAGCAAGTAAAATTATTTGGAAACAGAGAAACAACATGTTCCTATCTGTTCAACCGTAAGTAGTCATCGTTTTATTTAAACAGGGACACAAAGCGCAACCCTGTTTAAATACTGTAAGTAAAATTATCACATTGGTTACATTTTTGCATATGTGTTTCGCCGGGATTTGGCTCATCAGCTACACTAACCCGTGCAGGACACATGTTAATCAAACTAACTACACCAAAACCCAGCTAAACACACACACATACATAATAAACAAAATAGTATTGCATTCCAGATCAAATAAGCAATCATTTCCTTAGCAACACTATATGAGATAATTTGTCTAGTGCATGGTTGCTAATTATAATAAAAATAAAATAATAGGAAGGCATTTTATACAACCATGTTCAGCATGATCCGGTCTCTTAAATATAATTTTGAGTTGAACGAATTATGTTTTTGACAGACCAATATCAAGCAAGTAAAATTATTTGGAAACAGAGAAACAACATGTTCCTATCTGTTCAACCGTAAGTAGTCATCGTTTTATTTAAACAGGGACACAAAGCGCAACCCTGTTTAAATACTGTAAGTAAAATTATCACATTGGTTACATTTTTGCATATGTGTTTCGCCGGGATTTGGCTCATCAGCTACACTAACCCGTGCAGGACACATGTTAATCAAACTAACTACACCAAAACCCAGCTAAACACACACACATACATAATAAACAAAATAGTATTGCATTCCAGATCAAATAAGCAATCATTTCCTTAGCAACACTATATGAGATAATTTGTCTAGTGCATGGTTGCTAATTATAATAAAAATAAAATAATAGGAAGGCATTTTATACAACCATGTTCAGCATGATCCGGTCTCTTAAATATAATTTTGAGTTGAACGAATTATGTTTTTGACAGACCAATATCAAGCAAGTAAAATTATTTGGAAACAGAGAAACAACATGTTCCTATCTGTTCAACCGTAAGTAGTCATCGTTTTATTTAAGCAGGGACACAAAGCGCAACCCTGTTTAAATACTGTAAGTAAAATTATCACATTGGTTACATTTTTGCATATGTGTTTCGCCGGGATTTGGCTCATCAGCTACACTAACCCGTGCAGGACACATCAATTATTAATATCACGCTATTTTTTCTTTGATTTTGTTTGAAATAATTTTTACATTACATAAAAATTTCTTTTTAAAAGATTTTGCTTTATAATACATTAATAATGTTAATAAATTAAAAAATTAATATATTTAATTAATATTAAAAATAGTAACACTAAATATTTTTTATTTACTATTTTTTATATTTTTTTATAAAAATATTATTGACATCAATATTTTAATTATTATTTTTATTGTAATATCAATATTATGACATAAAGGCAGTGATGCACGCACAAAAATCTAAAATATATATATTATATATATATATGTATTATATATATATACAGTAGACACCTAATATTGCGAAACAATTGTGAGTTGATTTCACTCACATAGTGTCTCCAAACTTTCCGGGACAGTAGCCATCTTCATAACTTACTTCTCCATCATTGTCAAGCTTTGCTTTTTTCACCTTCGCCTCGTATCGCTGACGCTTTACCTTCACCTTCTCCACAGAGTTGCTCAGTCTACGTGTATCCCTCCTTGCCTGTAGCTCTGATGTGATATAAGTCGGTTCCCCATATCCCAGTTCGTGCAAGATTTCCGAGCGACAAGAAGCACCTTTGTTGAACTGCAATATAGCAGACACTGCAGCAAGCTTCGATCGCACAGGACCCCAGAACTTTTGTTTTGGTGCCCTAGCCCAGATCAACGAGTTTATGGATTCGTTCGCGTTCTGCGTGTAGCCTGGTAGGCAGCGCCGGAGAAGTAGATTACTAGAAAGGCGACGATACAAGGGTAATAAGAGGGACAAGAAAACAGCATCTAGGTGGTGGTCCTTGTCTACCACCGGTTTCCCATCTCTTTTGTATGGACACCAGCTGTCACTACCCTCTGGACAATAGAAGTGGCGCTTTTCATTTGAGCCACCCATAATCCCGTGTCGAAATGAAGCAAGAATATTTCGCTTCATTTTGTGAACAGCTGATTCTATTTCACTTTCAGTTTGGGCACCCCTATCAACAGCACTCAGTATTGCCTTCGCATAATAACCAGTCAACTTCACTATTGTCGTTTGTGTCAGTCGGTGTTTTTTCCCTCCTATAAAGCCTCCATCAGACAATCTACCCTTAGTTCCAGATTTGAGATCACGTAAACCCTTTCCCAGTCGCTTTGCTACGTGGTTCACACAATCCATTTTCACAACTCGCTTACAGTCTACTTCCCCAAGTTCATGTTTCTCCCAATGTTCTACATTGTTCTCATTGAATTCTATTTTTTCCTTGCTAGACATGGACTGATATTTTTCGCAACCACCACAGACCCCATATACATTTGCGATTTTATTATAGGCCGCACTGTCACCATCACATATCAGTTCTGAATATAAAAGTCCATGGTCGGGTGAAAAAAGTTGAGTGGCAGACCTACCGAAAATATCTGTAGCTATATCCACTTCCATTTGGCCACTCGATGAACTGTAATTTCCCGGGCAATCAGGGGAATGTCTCTCAAGAAATTCCGCATATTCTATGGATTTTTTAGGGAAAGGTGCAAAAGCACAGATATTACACAATTTAGACCGTACACCATAGTCCAGTACTAATCCGGACTCCATTGAAATACATATTCCAACTCCAAAATTGGCAGTGTGGCCTCTAGTCCCCCACGTACCATCGTAGGATACCGGTACAGCCACAGGTTCTGTCCCAGAATCGCCCCTCAAACTCTTCCTGTTCTCGACTAAGTTGCTTTCTGCTATCTTAGTTACCACAGAGCTTATCTTATCGAGATGCTTGGACCAGGTTGTTTTAGCCATAACGCATGGGATACCGAGGATCTCACAAATACTAAATAAATCCTCAAGGCCAGATCCGATAGTCAAACAGTACTGCATGTACTGTAGGCACTACATAATACAATAATACATAGGCCTATAATCTACTGTTAGGCAGTCAGGCAATTAGTCAGTTAGGTATTCCAGTACTGGTACCGGCATGCCTACCTAGTCAGTCTGCAGTCAGCTGTCTATTAAATATGCATATATTATAGTGTTTAATTACAAATATGAATCACAAGTTAAATCTTTTTTTTAAAACCTTTTCAACTTTTTTTTAGAATTTTCATTCTATAAAAAATGGAAAATTTTTGGAATTTTCTCAGCAATGCAACCATAAAGAAAGCCATAAGGAAGGGTAACCATAAAGAAGAACAAAACTGTTCGTACAGGTTTGCTACATACCCTTAATGAAAATCCTTTTTTATTATAGCAGTTGACTACATATATATCTAAACAACAATATGAAGGGGAAATCCCACCACATTCCTGATCACATATCTATCACATGAACCCATCAATGACCCCAGTGCCGAGGACGTCACAGACGACGGAGAAATGTTAGCATATTTCCGCGTGGCAACACACAGTGCAATATCTGAAATCTATGATCATACAAAGGGCCACATTGCAGACCCTCTCTTGGATTCCCTGCCTATAAACACAGCAAAAGATGACCTCAACTACATCAGTTAAACCATGTTGTTGAGACCGGATTCTCCACTGCTTCCTGCTCGGACCCAGCTGTCGCAATGTATTAGGTGATCTGGGATGAATTCACCACGGATGGCGACCTTGTCTTATTCAGGAGTGCACACCGCCACCCACAAGGAGACACTCCACGTCTCCCACCAGGGTATCGAGCATATGCTGTGTCGAGCCCATCAATGCGTCTATTGGTCAGAACTAAATAATGACATGCTACCATGGTACGGGGTCTGTAACGAATGCATGCAACGTTAAAGTCTTGGAAAATAAACTTTTGTTTGTGACCCACCAGCCACTTGACCATTCGATGATATGTTAGCTGACCTTTTTGCTCTAAACAGAAAGCACTTTATGGTAATGGTTGGTCATTACGCTGTGTGACTGGAAGTCCAACCATTTACATCATACCCCACTGCAGACCATACAATACGTGACATCCGCAAAATATTTATCCAGTTCAGTGTACCAAACTGATTACATTCCGAGGTAGGAACACAGTTTACTGCAGCTGTGTTAACCATGTTCCTTAAACACGATGTCACCACCAGAATACCCCCAGAGCAATGGCCACACTGAGGCCACCATTAAAGCCCTGAAATGACTTCTTTCCAAGACAGGGGCTTCCATTCAGTCTCCAGAATTCCAGAAAGGACTTCTGGAGTTGAGAAAGGCCCCATGTGCCAATGGAATGTCACCAGCTGAAATTATATTTGGACACCCCACTCGCACTTGAGTGCCAACACACACCATTGTGTGTCCCCCCACATCATCCAATCAAGGTACAATACCCTATCACCAAACGATGGGACCATGCAGGCCATGTAGTGGAAACCCTGAAATACCATGTCTGGATGCCATCTGGACGCACACTCATCCAGAATCACCAACACGTATTAGTTGACTCCACCATGATGTCATCGACAGAAGCGCCCATAACAACAATGATATATATACTATACATACATAACATAATTATAAGCTCGCCCAATATCATATATAGATAGATTTAATTACATGATCACTGATCAGCCATTAGGAGGCATGACAATTATTCTGTACTGTTGCGATACTGTTGTATGATGTAGGCCTAAAATCTAATATACATGACATTCTCATTCATCATTTTGGAAGCCCACATATTGTTACTTTTGTCTTGCTCCCATCCAAAGTTTGATGGAATTGCTGATTTAGGATGAGGCATAATGTGGTGTTTGTTCCACGTGATAGAATGGTAAATTCATCTTAAGAGATATTGTTGATTGTTGAAGTGTGTCTTTAGTTGGAGGAAGTTGAATTTGTTTCTTTTTAAATAGCCATCACCTTAACTCTGCTAGTTTCAATTTTTGTTCCTTGGAGATATACTTGGCAAATATATTCTTCCAAAATTGCAAAAGTTTTATCTTCTATGGGTTGTCTGGTTACTCATAATGTACATACCCCTTTGCTTGCTTCAATGCATTCCAAAACATTGTCTTGCCTTTCCCAGCAAAACATCCTGTAATATATGCACTACTGAGGGCATGGAGAGTGGGAAGTGCCTTGGCCACATCTTTACCGATAGCTGAGTGAATATGTCTGCCCTATGGATGTTAATCTTAGGTTTGTGTAAGTACCATTAATTAAATTTGTGTTGCAGCAAAACATGGATATCTTTGCATAGCTAAGATGAATACATCGGTATCCAGTGAACTTATAGTTAGTACAGATGCCCCATGAAGTGTTGCATCAATGAATACATCGGTATCCAGTGAACTTATAGTTAGTACAGATGCCCCATGAAGTGTTGCATCAACACCATGAAGGATTATCTATGTGTCTGCTTCTTCTTGTTCGCTCTTCAAGTAACTCATATCGTAAAAATTGAATCAGAGTTTGAACTCCAAGCTACAACAAATTTTTTCAGAAGGTGGAATGGTTGATATAATATAGTAAGATATTTGTAATTTGAAATTTGTAAGTTCTTCTTATTTCTAGTATCCAATAATAAGGTTTTCATAGTTATATTCTTTATATTGGTGGTGTTGGTAATGTGATAGTAGACTGGAATAAGTCAACCTTGCCTTATAATGCACACGGCTGTCTTCAGCGAGTTGTATACATCATATCATTCAAAGATATGTACTGATGATATGATATATACTGCCTCCATTCACTCATATTTATTTAATATTTGACTGTTAAATATGTTTGCCAGTTTGGAGCATATTGTTTATTTTTCTCCATAGATTACAGTTCAGTCATTATCAGTACAGATATTATTGCTTCTGGAATTGTCTAGCAGATCAGTTGATCGTTTTGTGGTTGAGTAGCTGTCTTCTAGTATCTATAGTAATTTTGCAAGAGCATTTCAACATGTCACCATTTGCAGAAAGAAATGTGTCCTTTTCTTCTTTAAATACTACAACACCTCTGTTACCTACTGTTACTTTAATATTCTTACCTGCTACTTTTCAAATTTGCAGTCTCAATTTTTTTATTGTTCCTCATATATTAATGGTGGTTGTTTTTATTCATTGTTGTACTGTACAAACTCTTTTATATACCTTCAACCCTATAGCTCTAAGTTTACAAAGTTCAGATTGGATATTCTTAGAAGCAACAGCCTTTGTATATATATTAAATAAGTCTCGATCATGAAATTATTGATACATTGATGTTAAATCGTGATGAGCTTTGATTAAGGTCAATTGTCTTATGTTCATTAATACCAGTATCACAGATATCAAATACCTGTAGTTCATATACAGTTTCTCGAAATTGTCTAGCTTGGTATGGGCCATCTGCAGTAACTCCACAAAGTTGCTTCAGAGTTCTTTGGCCAAGGATAAGAAACACACAGGTCAAGATATACACTTTCATTATGATGTGTTTGAATATAATTACAGTAGTAGACTGACTATCTATCACTTTGTATAGTATCTGTACCTCAGTGCATATGCATAGTGTAGTTTTAGTTACCCTTTATCCAGATTCCTATGTTTGTGTGTTTATAGTCGATCATTCCTCTGTAGAATTATTGAGTGACTTGGTTTAGCATTTTGGTTTAGTTTTCTCTTGTTTCACCTAGAATTACTGACAGTGGATACAAATGTAGAATTGGAGGAGCCTTATGGAGACGATTAACATATCGATACTGACTTAGATAGCTCAATGAGTGAAGATGAGGGAAGAGAGCTCAATGAGGGTGATTGGCTATTGGTTTCCAAGGTGATACGTGTGTCTTTAGAAGCTATGGAAGTATATGTTTTATAATGCTGAGAGGGTGAAGACCAGCATTACAATAAATGATACGATATCTGTCATAATACCCGAGCCCCAATAATTTGGGATTCAGGGCTTTGAAACCATAATGAGGAAACTTAATCAACCTACTAATCTTGGTGGTACAGCCAGAGTGAAGAGTACATTTCGTTTTGTAATATCTTCCTTTGGAGACGAAACTCTGCCTCAGTGATTTAACAGGGGGAGACGAACCTCTGCCTCAGTGATTTAACAGGGGGAGACAAAACTCTTCCTCTGTGAACTAACAGGAGACTAAACTCAGCCTCAGTGAACAAATAACTAGAGACTAGAAACTAGTAGAGTAAAACTAGGATATGTAACAGTTTTATTTGTTTCAATTTACTTGTTTATAAATTGTAGTAGATTTTCAGTATACATGTACTAAAAGGTTATTTGTTGCTGCACATTGGATTTAATTTTTTTCTGCATTTTTTAAAAATGTAATTTTTTTATCCAAGTCAACCCAGTACTGGTTTAAATGGATATTTTGTAAACATGAATTGAATTATCCATGTCGCCTCAATCTCTGGGGCGAATTGGATAATTTTCGGGGCTGAAAAATCCTACAAAGGTTTATACTGATTGATGTATGATAAGCTAAGGTATTTGGATAGCCAATATGCCATTTGGTATAATGTCAAAATTCCAGTCTGTAACACTAAATGGATACATATAAAAAATGACTAAAAGTGCTCAAAACTATCCAAGTCACCCCACCCCTGTTGATGGTACCTACAATATAGCCTACAATAGGTAGCCTACAATACAATCACACAATTCAGTAGGGCAGTTTCCCCTCCTTTAATCTTCACATAAGATCAATGGTCAATTGTACTCACATTGCTGTTCTCACAGTCTCCCCTGGTGACAGAATAGCCCTTGCGACTATTTGGAGGATTAACTTTATGACATTCCACACAAATCATTATCAGCAGCTTGGATAATAGCACTGGTCACAGGTTGAGGTTCTTGAGCTTGGTGGTCAACTGTGTCCTTGCTTGCATTCATTGGTTTGCTTGCTTTTCTTTTCTTAGCAGCTTCTGCATCCTCACAAAGAGCTTCAACATCTTTCTGAGTTGCTGCTTTCCCAGCTGGTAGTTTGTGTCCCCACTTCCGTGATGGTTTGGATGCTGGAGTGGCGTATTGCTCCAGCAGAGCAGCAACACCAGCCCTGAAGTTTGCTGCTGTTTTCAACAGTGCAGGGAATTGGTTATGGTGAATGTTTCCATGCACTCGACTCTCTTGCTGCCAAGTATCTACAATCTTTCTCCAACTGTTTTTCACAGGTCGAAAAAATGTAACATCCAATGGTTGTAAGAAGTGTGTCATATCATTTGAAAGAAATACATTATATGAAACATGGGGTAAATATAATACTATAGTTTATATATAAAAAGGTCTTCACCCACAAATAAGGGAAAATAATAGTTATGGTAGGTACGAGCTTTCAAACTGTAGTACAGTTCTTCCTCAGGTACATACAGTATAATGCTGAATGATAATATTATAAGTTTCAAATTTCCCACTAATATTCCCTTTCTTTTCTGTATCTTTTGTATTTCCCTGTTGGTTGTTTGCAGTTTGCAATTTAAGAACTTGCTGATCCTTCCCTTCGATTAACTGAGAATATCTCAGCGCATCCAAGGCCTTGGGGCTCTTTTTGAAGAAAGCTACAATCTTCTGAAATTTGCTAATAACGTCTTTGACCTCTTTAACATCTTCGATAGCAAGGCCACCAACATGGATATGAGTGAAACAACCTACATTGGCAACCATCAGTTTTTTACCAGCTTTTACAACATTCATAACATTGTCATGATACATCAAATGTAACTGATCAAGGGAAATTCCCCACAATTGAAACGATTGCGATACAATATCAGCAATTGCGTAGGAGTCATGTTTACCAGGAAAGGGCATGCAGCTTATAACAACTGCCTTTCTCTCCCAATATTTATTAATATAGTGGATAGTGAAACTTATATAGCTTTCAACTTTTTCGGAAGACCACATATCCATAGTTACACAGAAAACTAAATTATCGTCATCCTGTTATAACTTGTTCTAGTGTTTTCCCAGCAACTTTATTATACAAATTTGGCATCATAATTGTTTGAAAATGATTATCGCGTGGCACAGTGCACAGTGGTCCAGATGCGGCCAAAAGTCCCAAAAAAATGTTTTGTTAAAATTTAATTTTAACCATCACAAAATGTTCCCAAGATCCGAGCAACCAGACAAAATTTTTTTTTTTCATATTTTTGAAAATAACCCCCAGTTAACTCGATGGCATGGCCTAGTATATAGTACGCCTTTGTTGGGGTAGGCCTACCGGTAATACTTTCAGTTTTCTGTAGAGACTGACCGGTTGTTGGCATTAGGCCTATCTCCAAATGTTTTCAAGCTGCAGTGTGCCTACCGGTGCCTTTTCTTACTGCTGGGATTATCCTACCATTTTACTTAATACTGTACTTACTGTATAATTATTTGAAGATTTAATTCAAAAATGGTAGGCGGTCGGTAGTGCTAACACATTTACAAAGATTTGAGTTTATACAATGATGCTGACTGCATCTGTCAGTCTGTTATTTACTAAATAATGTAAGTAGGTAGGGAAGGGCCTAATACATATTTTACTAATGTAGGTAATTTCTGTAGATTAATTAATTCAAACAGATTTATTTATTAGAATTCCAGAATTGTTTTATCACATTTATTAACCATAGTTATTAAAGTCAGCCATGTTTAGAAGATTTCTCCGCGACCATATTAAACAATCACTTCTGGGTAAACCTGATAATGATTTGGTATCATTATTTCTCCTCGTAATAGAGAAACATCCAGCAGCTCCAAAAAGGACGCCGTTAAACAGCAACTGATTAAGTTTCTGTCAAATTACAGAAGCAGGTGGAAAGCTGCCAACCGATATTGTCCAAGATTTGAAAATAATAATGAAAGTTGGTTAGGTGGTGTGTTTCTTGATGGTGAATCATTAACAGCTGTTCCAGTTACTCCAGTACAGTCTTCAAGTGGTCTTCAGTCTTCCTGTATAGTTGTTGTCGAAGAGTCATCTGCTATGGGGCGACAGGTATTAGACTTTGATGGTTCGTCATCAAGAACAAAGCATAGACAAATCCATGAAATGACAGAGGAATTCTCAACTCCAGCCCTAATAGCTGCGATTTCAGCATCACTTCAATCTGATGGAATATCATCACTTACATCTCCAGATGAAGGACTTGCTCTGCTGTTGGATGGTAACATGACCAAATCTACTTATCAATTATTGAGAAACCATGCTAAGACTAAATCAGTCAGCCTTTACCCTCCATACAATTATATTCTTTCTGCTAAGAAGAAATGTTGTTACCCAGATGGAATAGAGTGCAATGATCTTGGAGCTTCAATACCACTTCTTGGACCAGTCTTTTGGACCATATGACTCAGAGAATTTGTTTGGCCAATGAGGAGGTTTTACAATCAAGAAACTCAAGTGGTGGTATTTTGCGAATGTCACTGCGATCAAAAGCTGGGTTTGATGGATGGCTCTGGGCAGAGTAACTATAAGCAACTCACAGCTGACAGAAACGACATTGATGACTCTAGTTTGTTGGTTACTTGCCTTGTCCCACTCGAATTATGTGCATTTGGTGAAGGCAGTGACAGACTAATCATTTGGAAAAATAAACATCCTTCATCTACCATGTATTGTCGGCCTATACGTTTTGAATTTTCAAAAGAAACTAAGGAAAGGATTATAGCTGAAGATGCTCACTTGGCTGGAGAGATTTCTGCTCGGAGAGATACAAATATTGTAATAAATGGCAGAAATGTACCAGTAACTAATATTATAGATGTTACTATGATAGATGGAAAAATTCACACTGCGCTGTCTGATATGACTGATGGTAGCTAATGCTGTACTGTATGTGGTGCGACACCAAAGCAGATGAACAAATTGGATGAAGTACAGTCAAGAGCAGTTTCAAAAAAAACTTCAATGTACCACAATGGACTGTCTATCCTACATCAATGGATCCGGTTTTTTGAATGCATTTTGCATATAGTATATAAACTTAAAACGAAGAAATGGGCTGCTAGGACTCCATCCGATAAGATAATTGTCAAACAAGAAAAACAAAGGATTCAAGAAGAATTTCGTAGAGAACTGGGTCTCATAGTTGACCATCCAAAACAAGGAGGTTCTGGGAATTCCAACGATGGTAACACAGCCTGAAAGGCCTTTCAAAATTCTAAAACAACAGCCGCAATATTAGGAGTAAATGAAAGTTTTATTGAGCGCCTCCATACAGTTCTAATCTTGTGGTTTTAAAGTCAACTCAACATTGTTCAAACATTATGCGCTTGGAACTGCTGAGGAATATGTGTCTTTTTCCGTGGTATTACATGCCTATGTCATTACATCGCACTCTGCTTCATGGGCACTTGGCTATTGATTCATTGTCCCTCCCAATCGGAATGTATAGTGAAGAGGCACAAGAGGCGAGGAACAAACATATTAAGCGATATAGGGAGAACTTTACGCGAAAATCATCGCGGTCAATGACGAATGAGGATATTGTAAATCGGCCACTATGTACTTCTGATCCCATAATCACTGCTCTCCGTAAACAACACTTCAAAGTTAAACCCAAATCTTTGCCGGCTGATGTTGATTTGCTTGGACCATTTGATCATTCCAGTATATTCTAAGATGACAATTTTGATTTAATTAATGAGTGGTCCATGAGTGATACAAGGAGAAGATGATGAGATGATTGATTTGCTTTTTCCTGTATATTATATATATATTTTTTGCAAACTAATATAATAACATAAATAATATTTCATTTGCGTGTGCCCCCCAAAATTACTATTTTTCCTAAAAACAATAGTTTGCAATATCAATAGTCATATTCAGGAGCACAAAAAACCTGGTTTCACTAGAATTTGTGGGGTTTGCAGATACTTCCATATTTTGAAAATGTCAGGTTACTTGCACTTTTCATTTGCGTGTGACCCCCGGAAATTACTATTTTTCCTAAAAACAATAGTTTGCAATATCAATAGTCATATTCAGGAGCACAAAAAACCTGGTTTCACTAAAATTTGTGGGGTTTGCAGATATTTTCATATTTTGAAAATTTCAGGTTACTTGCACTTTTAATTTGCGTGTGACCCCCGAAAATTACTATTTTTCCTAAAAACAATAGTTTGCAATATCAGTAGTCATATTCAGGAGCACAAAAAACCTGGTTTCACTAGAATTTGTGGGGTTTGCAGATATTTTCATATTTTGAAAATTTCAGGTTACTTGCACTTTTCATTTGCGTGTGACCCCCGAAAATTACTATTTTTCCTAAAAAACAATATAGTTTGCAATATCATTAGTCATATTCAGGAGCACAAAAAACCTGGTTTCACTAGAATTTGTGTGGTTTGCAGATACTTTCATATTTTGAAAATTTCAGGTTACTTGCCCTTTTCATTTTTCGTTGACCCCCGAAAAACACAATTTTTCCTAAAAACAATAGTTGGCAATATCATTAGTTGTATTCAGTAGCTCTATATTCCGAGTCCGAGTTGTGGTCATTTGACTTTCAAAATTTTTGAGGATTTTATATTTTTGGTGTTAGCTGCACCCCTGAAAAGCACCATTTCTAGTCACTTTCACAAATTTTAAAGATTTCCATTGCATTAAGCATATTCGAAAACCCCTGTAATATAGAAATTACGTGAAATTAGATGGGGGCTTGGGCGGTGGAAAGGGGATGGGAGGGGTGGGGCGGGCGTGGGGGGGTGTCGTGGGCGTGGTACTTGCACATGTTTAAATGTTCGTAAGTTCCAACTTACGAATTTTAGTTTATGTTTGACTCGAGTTGCTCTAATCTGTGGCGCAATCCTATGGGGAGATGAAAGTATTAATTTATTTATTAATATTTGTAGTCTAGTCAATGTCTAGTCTGTCGTGATTAATTTATCAAATCATGTTGGCTATTAAAAATCTTTTGTAATGCTTCGAGAAGCATTGCTTTGTTAGATATTGTCGTATATGGTAGGGGATATCGTTCCAGATTGTGGGGCCTAGAAAACTCATGGATCGTTGTGCTACTGTGAGTCTACATAGAGGCAGATAAAATTTATTTTGTGTAACTGACCGGGTATTATGAGAGTGAATGGTTGCGGTTTTCTTAAACAATTGACCGAGATCAGATGCCGGGCTAATATTGTGATTGTGGATATCATACATGAAAACGGCAACCTGATGTTTGAAAAGAAGATGTAAAGGAAGAATATTTAATGATTTGTATAAAGGTACTGAAGATTCTTGCCAGTGACTAAATGTTATGCATCTGAGTAGTTTGTTTATTTTTATTCTCAAGGGTTTTAGAGTGGAAGCATGGGCGCTTCCCCAGAGTAGAAGTCCATAGTTTAGGTAGGGGTGTATTAAGCTAAAATAGAGTTGACGTAGTATATGTAGGGGAAATATATGTCGTAGTTTGTAGAAGATACCGCAATTCCTTGATATCTTTTTAGTCACGTAATTGACATGAGCTTTCCAAGATAAGTTTTTGTCCACCCAGATACCCAGAAATTTTGTAAAATTTGTATATGTAATGGTGCTAGATTTTATATGCAGTATGGGTAACTGTGTAGACGCTTTATCGATTGTGTTAGAAAAAAAGGTGTATTCAGTCTTTTTCAAGTTGAGAGATAGTCGGTTGTCGATTAGCCAATCAGATATTTTGTCTAGTTCAGAGTTAGTGCTTGAGATGAGATGGTGTAAGTCCTTACTGGATTTATATAGAGTAGTGTCATCCGCAAATAGAGTAGATATTAGGTTAGTGGCGTTAGGAAGGTCATTAATGTAGAGTAGGAATAGAAGTGGTGACAGGGTAGATCCTTGAGGAACACCACAAGTTATAGGTTCAGGGGGGATGAGCAGTCGTCAATAACAACTGATTGTGTTCGGTTAGACAAAAAACTTTCTATTAGTTGATTAGGAAGGCCTCTGATACCGTATGCATCGAGTTTGTCTAATAGGATTTTGTGGTTGAGAGTATCAAAGGCCTTCCTAAGGTCTATAAATATTGCACATGTAGAATGTTTATCATCTAGTGCTTTGCGGATGTGTTCTAGCACAGAAAGTAAAGCGTGGGAAGTTGAAGTTTTAGGTCTAAAACCATATTGACATGTCGTAAGGATAGAAAATTTAGTAATATAAGACTGGAGTTGAGAGGCAATTATTTGTTCGTATATCTTAGTTAATACAGGTAGTATTGATATTGGCCTAAAGTTATTGGGGTCGGTAGGATCGCCCCCTTTGAAGGAAGCAATAACTTTAGCGGACTTGAGAGTTGTTGGATAGAAGCCATGGGAGATTGATAGGTTTATTAAATAACTTAGATGAGTAGATAGAGGTTCAGCCGCTAGCCGTAAAAGTTTAGTCGGAAAGTTGTCATTAGAAGCAGAGTTAGGGTTTAAGTGTAACAGGTAATACTGGACTTCTACCGGGGAAGTTTCGGAGAGGGAAAATGAATTAGATCTGCTATTTTTAATGTGCCTAAGTGGTGAGCGTATAGAGCGCGGGATTTCATTGGCCAGCGTAGGACCAATAGAAGAAAAGTGCTTATTCAAGATGGTTGCAATACGCGTTGGATCTGTAACTGTTTCTGTAGCACTGCCTGAACGAATATTAATTTTTTTAGGTGTAGCTAATTTAGTAGATTTATTGAGTGCGCTATTTATAATTATCCAAGTTTTACGCGGGTTATTACTGTTTTGTTTGAATTGCGTTGAATAATAAGTTTTCTCAGCTGAACGTAAAGTTGAGGTCAATTGATTCCTATAAATTTTGTACTTTCTATGGTTGGACTCCGATGGTGACTTAATATAAGCCTTATACAATTTATTTTTTTTAATTGTGCAATTTATTAAATTATTGGTCATCCAAGGTTTACGCGGCACTTTCTGGGTGGGGATTGTTTTTTTTGTAATATGTTTAGTACATATATCCGATAGGTTGCTATAGAAACACTCAAATTTTTCTTTCGGTGGTATATTTGGTGATGAGTACGACCACGAAGCTGGTGATTTCATATCTCTCAAAAATTTGGGAGAGTTAAATTTTGAAAAGTCAAAGACAGTGCGGTTTTTTTGGGGATTAAAGTGAACTGAATATTTTTGAAAAATACAAAAGGTCGGAAAGTGATCTGTAGTGCCTATTTTTAATTGAAAAACACCTGACGAGGAAAATGAAGTAGTAATGTTAGTAATAATATGATCGATAAGACTTTCAGAATAAGGAGTTACACGTGTGGGTTGATTAATAAGCTGAACGAAACCATATGAATTAATTAAATCTATATATTGTTTGGGCTTGAGTTCCATCGCTTTTAGTAGATCTATGTTAAAATCACCTGTAATTATTACATCGTATTTGTGGTCAGTTAGATTCTTTAATGTAGTTTCTAGACTAGGGAGAAAAGTATCAAGATGGACTGGATCGGGGCGGTATATAGAGCCTATTATAAGTGGTTTTGAGTTTAGGCGGGAGACTTGGATCCATGAATTTTCAAGGCCCGGCATTTTTAGGTCAACCCGCTCGGTCGTGTCAAGTGATTTATTTACATAAATCGCAGCGCCACCTCTGTGGAGTTTACCAGTGGTCCTGTTGTCTAGAAAGGGGTCAGCATAGCCATATTTGTCCAGTTTTATAGGGTTAATACAGTCGTCGTCACTTGCAAAGGTTTCAGTGAATGTCAGAATGTCAAATTGAGATTTAATAGTCAATAAAAAATCAGTTATAGCGGATAAATTGGATGATAGACTCCTACAGTTCAAGTTAAAAATGGATAGCGATGGTGATTTTTTTAGGTTAGAGAATTCACTATTAAATTTACCTTCTGAATAATAACCTTTGTCAATATTTAAATTAATTAAATTACTATCGGGGTCTAAGCTACTAAATGTTTGGTTTAAGATACCCGATGTGGATAGGTCATCCTCCGGGGTTGGAGTAGACCCATCCCCATGGGTTGGTTCAAACACATCAGAATCATTTACGTCGATAAAAGAGAATGGAAAAGTGTCACAATGACAATTGTAGCATATTAAAGGCCATTGTGTGGTAGTAACTTCTTGAGCAGAGAGACATGTGCCGCATGGTATATGGAAAATATTATTACACTGACTACACAAAAATTTTGGATCGGTAAGTTCGAGCTTTGAGAAACAAAAATGACATGATCTGCAAGCAGGAGTAGGAAGGGATGGTAAGATGGGGCGAGAATGGTTCGAGATGGAGGTGTGAGGATTTAGAAATGAGACAGACATGAGATGATTAAAAGAAAGAGAAGTCTACTTTACTAAAACCGTTTCTTTTAATTGTGAACCCGACACCACTGACTGAATGACTAGCCCTGTACTGAAAATATAAACATGTAGAACATACAGTGCACTTATAAACAAGGATAAGGTAATGTTCATCCTAGTAAACCTATAATATATTCAGATAATTACCCGATTAGTTACTGATCGACCCATTATCTTCGGTAGCGGTTTGTGAATTAGTTTCCGAAACTGCCTGTGTAAGTGTGTATGGGTACCGGTACCGAGTCGCGTCCTAGCGCTGCTACGGGTTTTAGACTTGTTATTACTCTTCTGCCATTCGTTGGAACCGATAGGGTGTCCTTGGGATAGGTTGATGGAATCTAAGTCATCGGTTGTGGTGATTTTAATAGGATCCGCGTTCTTATGTTAGCGTTCGTATATGTATCGAGGATTTAAGCAGTTCATTAACAATTTAAAATGTTCGTTGGAAACAGTATGGTATGGCAGTATCCCATCAACTATCCACTCGACCAAGAGAGAATCTAATTGAGATTGTTTCTCGTTCTTTAGGCTGTACTTTACATTAAATTCATTGAGTTTCGTTTTGGTCTGGGTCAATCTGAATTAATGACTATAAATATTTTATCTCTTACATTTTATCTCTCTAAGACTCTCTTCAGTAGAACTACATTGCAGTGGTGGATAGGATTAGGAACAAAGTGGGTTAAAAAGCTAGAGCAGTTTGGAAGTGGAAGGTATCCCGAATTAATAAAGGTTACCTAGTTCTGTCGTTGTTGCTATTCAATGTTGTGGTGACTTTGGCTGGCCAATCACCAATGGATGATCAAAGTAGCTGTAAATTCATATCTTCAAACTACTGGAAGGACAGGTGTGTTTCCTAATGACAACGCAGGGGATGACTGGCTTTGGGTTTTCCATGATCATTGGAAAGATCACCTCGGGGGTTTGGCATTAGAGAAGAGGAGAGTGTTACTGTGGCTCATGCAAAGTCCCTTTTGCAGAAGCATATAAGGAGTTATGGCATTGATCAAAGAAATAATGCCAGAACTTTTGTTTTGGAACTGATATGTTCCATAGAAGAAAAGTGAAAAGTAGCAACTACTTGCAACCAACAGAAGGCAAGGGACATGTATACAGTGTTGTTTTGTTGTAGTGCAAATGGTAGATATATAATCTACAATGTTATTTTCAAGGGCTGTAACTTCTGGAATACCTAGGACGTCAATGGTCCTTCATGGAGTGCTGCTATAACTGTACTGAATCTGGGTGGATGGGGGAGTTCCAATTGGAGAGGTACTTTATTGTTATGTTTAATTGTTTATACCAGCTGTGACTGACACCCCCAATAATCTGGCAGTGTGGTTGTGGTACTGTTCTATGATGGCCATGGGTTTCACCTAAGTTATAATACAGCTTTGAAAGATAAAGCTAACAAAATACATATAATCTACCTACCTCCTCATACATCACATGCACTCCAACGCCAAGCACTTGATGTCGGGGTGTATGGTCCAGCCAAAACCCAGTGGAAATGGCTTCTAATTGAATTTTACCAGGAAAGTAGACAAACATGCGCATTCAACTGTGTGGGCATGCGCAGCCAGTTGTATGACGGCTCTTGTGTATTAATGGATGATAATTCTGAATGAACATTTCAGTAAATAGTATATATATAATCTATATATAAGACAGCTAAGCCTATTTCGTGTTTAGGTAAATAATTAAATTATATATAAAATCACAAAATATCAAAGTAAGAGGCTAAATTTGTCATGGGAGCGGAGGAAATTAATATTTTTAGCACGATCAGATGCGACTTTGTGTATGAATAGATCATAAGTTATTTGTTGAGTTTTTATCACGGCCTTCTTGCTATTTAGAATGCTGTAATACCTAATTTAAAATTATAATCAAGACCCAGCTCTATATAAAATTACAATAATTGGATATTTCCAGATCTGAATGAATGATGCGATACTCTAACTACGCTTGATCTCTAGAATATTTAACCTCATTATTCAAAGCATGATTCTATACAAGCATTGCATATGAATTGCCAATTGCTTGTTTTTATGTACTTTTTTTTATATACAACTGTAAACATTCTAGAAATCACAAAAGACAGATAACAATTAAGTCAAGTACCATCAAGTACAGTCAAGTTCTATCTATGAGTGTTACAGTTTGGGAATGGGTGGTCTGGCATAAGCCTTGCGGTATGCCCCTCTAAATTACCAAGTTAACCCCGAAGAATGTATTTACATTGCAGAATGTTCATTGATACCTGCTCGCCCATTGTGGGGCAACATGTCGTGGTGATTGTTACTCACTCAATAGTGTGCCTTCAACGAGTGGGACCTGGCGGGTGTCTCTGGTTCAAAGATAAATTACCTAGTTGACTGTTATGTATCACGGCTCGATCAACCGGAACAAACTACTACTAGTACTGGGAAGAATCCGTTGGTCACTCCGAATGAAATGATTTCACAAGAATATCTACCAGACTGCAACTCTCATAACTTTGATCGCATCTGCCACGTTGTTCTCGCAATTGCAACCATGATGTTATTATTGTATATAATAATGTACGCCCCCAGGCGGGGCAAATTGACTGTACAGATAGTAAAATGTAATTATTTATCACAGATATATCATAGATATTATTAATAAAATCTAATCTATGGAAAAAAATGTAAATACACAATATACTGTACTCCAAACTGGCAAACATATTTAAAAGTCAAATATTAAATAAATATGAGTGAATGGAGGCAGTATATATCATATCATCAGTACATATCTTCGAATGATATGATGTACACAACTCGCTGAAGACAGCTGATTATAAGACAGCTGACTCGCTGATTATAAGGCGAGGTTGACTTATTCCAGTCTACTGTCACATTACCAACACCACCAATATAAAGAATATATCTATGAAAACCTTATTATTGGATACTAGAAATAAAACGAACTTACAAATTTCATATCTTACAATATTATAACAACCATTCCACCTTCTGAAAAAAATTGTTGTAGCTTGGAGTTCAAACTCTGAGTCAAATTTTTGCGATATGAGTTACTTGAAGTGCGAACAAGAATAAGCAGACACGTAGATAATCCTTCATGGTGTTGATACAACAATTTGTGGGGCATCTGTACTAACTATAAGTTTACCGGATACTGATGTATTCATCTTAGCTATGCAAAGATATCCATGTCTTGCTGCAACACAAATTTAATTAATGGTACTTACACAAACCTAAGATTAACATCCATAGGGCCAACATACTCAGCTATTGGTAAAGATGTGGCCACGGCACTTCCCACACTCCATGCCCTCAGTAGGGCATATAAGTAGTATAGAAAACCAATAAATGAGCGCACCAACTACCCCCAGGTTAAAATTTACTCCTTACCAGACTGACATATTTCTGAAAACTACCCCGAAATTTCAACTACTTTTTTACACCAATTTATCACAAATTATCATATTCGCCTAATTTTTCGCTTAACAAATTGATGGATTCCAATTTTCTGAAAATAGTTCACATGTTCTGACTCTATATGAGCACAATATGATTAGAAGTTCATACAGAGGAGAGTTGCACCAATCAAAATGTTCTGTCCAATATATTTATTGTCTTGCTGTAAGTAAGATTACGTAAAAGAAATTATCTATTTAAGAAATTAAAACTAATAGAAAATATCTATGGCTACTACTATATGTGAAAACATAAATAAACCAACTAGTATGGATACTACACAGTTTGTAACATTTGAACAGATGGGATTCAGAGTTCCAAAGTCAGCTTGCATGCATCTACTGTTAGTCTAATCTTCTGACTGATATATCAAAAGTAGATTACCTAGCAGGCAATGGAGGTAATATGCTGCTTCAAGATGTGCCTGAATTGGAAATGTTTGTTGACGATCTTTATGTGTATGGGTATCTTCGAGAAGATCAAGTTGTGAGAACCAAAAGTTCTGTCATGTTAACAACTGGAAGGTTTGGGTCTGCCTCGTATATTGTGGAGAAGTTGAGGAGGGAGGTAACACAAACAATCGGGAAGAACTGTGATGACTTTATACACACAAAAATATTAGCCTCTGTACCATTACAATCTCATGGAGTGATAATGCAAACAGTGCATAAAATTGAAAGAGAGATGAAGGAGAAAAATATCAAAAACTGGAAAAACCTGGAACAAAAAGAACCTATTGCTGTCTTTGTTGCAAAGTTGGATGTATCTGTAATCAACCTAGATGATCTGCAGGAGCACTTGGCTGAATTTGGCAGAATACTGCAGACATGTGGATGGGGAATATACTCTGTGGACTACACAAAGGACTTTGCTGGAACACTTGATAGGAAGGCAATAGTCAAACATCTAGTGGAAACAAAAGGTTGGAGGTTGGAAGGGACATTTCAAGCAGCATTGGAGGGTGATCAGCCCACAATTTTGGAAAACACTTCGTCTGTGGGAAATCATCTGTTGACATACATCACATCTTGGGGCGGAAATACAATGAGTTAGAAGCTGTACAACAAAATTGTTTGCCAGTTTGAAGCAGGAGAAGTATTGGAGAATTTTGGAGGGCATTTGGCAGACTATGCTGATTGCAGGAACCCTGTTCTTCGGAAATCCTTAGAACATCCATTGATCCAGCAATATGGATGTACAAGAGTTGAGATATCCTTGTACTCGATGAATTACATATCTAGAGATCTTGGCGTGGAAGTGATGAGAAGTGTATTAGAAAACATACAGCCATATGAGGGATTATTTGTACAGCAAAATGGGAGGAATCACTGGCGAGCTCTAGCAAAAGTGGTGACAAGGTGTTGTGTCATCGCCTCTAAGACCACAGGAACAATATATGTAGCTTGGTATGCTCACACAAAAACTGGGAAAGTTTCTGGAGTGAAAGTGCAGTGTAAGTTTGATATACAAGAAAATAGACAAAGATGGGAGAAAGCTATATTGTGGAGTTGTTCAGAAGTTGGATTTCGAGGTTGTCCTATATTTTGCTTCCAAATTAGAAATCAAAATGAAATTGAAAAGGGCACAGAAATAGCACCTCTGAAATGCTATTTCAAGGACCCCACTGCAAAAACAATACTTTGCTCATCGAAACTACCAACACAGTGAAGGTCAGTTCAAGCAAGAATTCCATTGGAAGAAATGCTGCCACCAACAGATTTCATAGAATGGACATGGAGACAAGAGCCATGCAAATCATTGGGAACAGCAATGGAAAATACAAGAGGTGCCTGAATACTTGCAAACACATCAGGTATCTTGGTTGTCAACCTGGAAGAGAGCACAGAGAAACATTGATATTCTGGATGATTTAGAATGTGAAAAATGGAGACAAGATGCACTGCAAAGAAATGCTAGAAACCAAGAAGAAGTAGCCTTGATACACAAAAGGTTGCTGGAGTTCAAGGAAAGAAAACAACTTGAAACTGAATACAAAGAATATGTTTTGAATCTGCTGAAGCATACTCCCATACACAAAATTTCTGAGCTGGATGGCGTGAAACCATTGTAAGCAGCAGTGCTTGGATTCCGACATGCAGTTGGACCCTACAAAAGCTATGAGGTATTACTTTCCATTAATGGTGAAAATTTCAAGGTATATTCCAACCGAGGATTGGAGTGTGTTTTGGATGAATTGAGAGATGCTTTTCACAGAGCACAAGAACCAATAACACGAGAAATTTGGTTTTTGGTTGCTTCAGAGTTAAAAGTTGAAATTGAAGCAGCCAAACAGTTCACAAATGATAAGCAACAGATAATCACTTGGTATCCAGTGACATTATTGTCATGTCCAATGGAAGGCGAACAGCAAAAAATTCAAGAAAGATTGAAGAAAGTTGAAAGTGAATATGAGAAGGCCAAGTCCATGTGCTTGGTTGAATATCCTGCAAAAGAGAAGAGCAGTGTGAGAAAAGTGCTTGAATTGGAAGAAGGTGAATATCAATGTATAGCATACTGGAACCAGAGCTATAGAGGAAAAGTGCGTCGTCATATATTATATTTGCACAACAAGGATGGTGAATCTGCAAGACCAGTGTATGGTTATTTCTTGCAGAGAGAAGTTGAGCTGATGCAGTGTGATTTGTCCACAGTACTGTCTCCACTGCTAGTGAAAGTAGGAAGAACAAAAACAACACCACAAAAGAACAAAGATAGAATTGTCACTATAGCACACAATGAGACCAACTAACACTTTGGAGCATCACAAATCAAAAACAATCAAACTGAAATCAAGATAATCAAACAGAAATAAAACAAACAATCAACAGACTGCAATCAGAAACAATCACAGAAGCACTGCCAGGAATACATTCAGACTTTCAGTCTGTGTCCCTCTCACCCATGCCTTACATCAAACTGCAATCAAAAACAATCAAACTGCAATCAAAACCGATCAAACTGAAATCAAAATATTCAAACAGCAATCAAAAACAATCAACAAACTGCAATCAAAATCAATCACAGGCACACTTTCAGGCACACTTTCAGGCACACTTTCAAGCACACTTTCAAGCATATGAGATAAGATTTTTTTTTTATTTCATTTTTGGCTACCCCCTATTTTTGGGGGCACCATTTTTGGCTACCCCCTATTTTCGGGGGCACCATTTTTGGCTACCCCCTATTTTCGGGGGACCATTTTTGGCTACCCCCTATTTTCGGGGGACCATTTTTGGCTACCCCCTATTTTTGGGGGCAGCATTTTTGGCTACCCCCTATTTTCGGGGGCACCATTTTTGGCTACCCCCTATTTTCGGGGGCACCATTTTTGGCTACCCCCTATTTTTGGGGGCACCATTTTTGGCTACCCCCTATTTTTGGGGGCACCATTTTTGGCTACCCCCTATTTTCGGGGGCGCCATTTTTGGCTACCCCCTATTTTCGGGGGACCATTTTTGGCTACCCCGTATTTTTGGGGGCACCATTTTTGGCTACCCCCTATTTTCGGGGGCACCATTTTTGATGGCCCCCTATTTTTGGGGGCAGCATTTTAGGCTACCCCCTATTTTCGGGGGCGCCATTTTTGGCTACCCCCTATTTTCGGGGGCAGCATTTTTGGCTACCCCTATAACGTGCGCTCTCAAACCATACTCAGAACTATACCATCATTCACAGCTTTTGAGATCAATCGGAACAAAGATTCCCATACCTTCTCATAAAACCCTATCTGAACACCCTGATGGTCTTTCAAAAATATAATATATAAGTTGAAATATATATATGATAAATTTATGACTTTTAATTTTGAAATCACAATTCTTCCAATTACACTATAAGAGTGTTTCTAGAAACATACTTGTTTGTTACATGTTTCGAAGCGTTACAAAAACAACGTTTTAATAAAATTTTGCTGCACATAGTTCGTGCATCGATTGTGCACCAAAATTGTTTCTGGGGTTAGAGAAGTGAATTCTCATTTTCCAACGTTTGTAATGTTTCTCCTGTTACACCATCTATTCCAACAGTTCTGAATGTGTATGGTATCAGCGTCAGTGGATGATTAGTCTTGAATGTTCCCGTGACCAAATAGGAGCTTATATGTTGACAATTGAGTTTTGCAAGGTCGTACATGATAGGCTGTCCTGCGATTCTGCAAGCAAATAAGAAAATGATTGTGAACCTACGGATTAATGGAGCGGTCTGGGTTTGTCTAATGTGGGATTAGAACCTAATCGATTCACCGAGTCACCAGCCAATGAGTGTGCCCAAAAATTTAAAAAACAGAGTATTGGATCGATTTGATGTTGGAGACAGAAATGTTGAAAACCGAAAAGCGAAAAGCTTTCAGTGGTGATTCAGAAATGAAATGAAATCATTTTGGAAGGTAGAAATATTCTTTCTGAATTTTCAGAAAGAAGTTTTCTCTCAGATGAGAGCAATATTTGGGTTTCCCAGTTTATAAATAATACACATTGAACTCGCTCTTATCGTGTGCACAAGTTTCAGAGTACCCGTGGTAAGATGCTGCTACAACATTCAGTCTACAGAACCAACCAGAACAGAGAAGCTAGGAATTTGCTTTTTTTGCAAATTAAAATTGTTACAAAGCATGGTACTACTACACCTTGTGCACACCCCTAGCAAATTTTTTTGAACTTGACAATACATCTTGCTTGGTTATTTAATAATGTTCTAGAACATAAATGGAATTATTTTTTGAATCAAAATATGTTCTAGAACATAATTTTCATGTTCTAGAACGTCACTGAGAATAGCTATTATTTTTCAACATTTTTAACAAATTGTTATATAATCAATTTACCAGACTGACATATGAATATTATTACATCCAGTTTTATTTTAAATCACTTTCTGTTGTTTTAACCCTATTAGTACCCGGCTATAAAATGTTGTACAAATACCGGGGGGGGGGGGGGGTCATATTGACCCCCCCCCCCCCCTCTAAAATCTACAAATATTTACGAAAACGTCTGATTTTTTGTTTGTACGTAGGTATCACTTGTCTGGATCTGACCGAAAAAAACATTTTCGAAAAAATGTACTGGGGTGGTTATATTGTAGCACCAAAATTACAAGTAGTGCACAATTTTCACAAAATTTGAAAGTTACATTTTCGGCTAATTATTTTTCAATACAGGTTTTCTGGGGTGCAAAATACATTGGAAAATATTTAAAAATGATATGATTACTATAAATGGCTGTTTAGTCCTCTCTGCGTAGGAAAAAAATGAAAAAAACAAGTAACCAGCACTTTTCAGTTAGAACACAAAATTTTTAATTCACCAATACGATGCTATAAATTCACATTTTCAGGTTTTCGAGGGCGCTGATTCTAATGGAATACATTTCTAATATGTCAGATCATTGCTACTTGTATTTTTCGGCGTAATTTGGCAAATTTTGGTGCTAGCACCAAATTTCGTACCCATCACCAAAAAGTACAAGTTTGCGATGTCCAGTGCTGTTTTTATTGATTCCATCGGATTCAGGACCCTCATAAACCCGTATAACGCAAGAAACAAGGTGATACTATCTACTGATCAATTTGCATATTTTCCAAAATTTGGTGCTGGCACAACAATGTTCACCCACCGGCGAAAAATACAAGTTTGAGAACTCTTATGAAATTTTTACTGATTCCATTGAATTCAGAACCATCACAAACCCGTATAACGCAAGAAACAAGGTGACACAATCAATTGACATATTTGATGGTTTTCAAAATTTGGTGCTAGCACCACATTTTGCACCCACATCCGAAAAATACAAGTTTGAGATGTCTAGTTCGAAAATTATATATTCCATTGAATTCAGAACAGCCATAAACCTCTAAAACGCAAGAAATAAATTGTCACAAGCAATTTTATCTATTGAATGGATTTTCAAAATTTCGTGCTAGCACCAAAATTTGCACACAGCACCGAAAAATACGAGTTTGATACGCTTGGTGCAACTCATATATATTTCATCGAATCCAGAACCCCAAAAAACCCCAATTGCGTAAAAAACAAGTTTCAAACAATCAATTTACAAAATTGACATATTTCAAAATTTGGTGCTGGCACCAAAATTTGGCACCCACCGAAAAAACAAGTTTGAAATTTCGAAATCAATTTATATGAATTCCATCCAATTGCTAACACCAAAAAACCGGTGTAAATCAAAAATAGAGATGTTACAATTAATATTTAATGAAATGTAATTTTCAAAAAACGTCTCAAAAAAAAGTGCCAAAAGTAGGGTTAAAAAATGGTGCTATAACTCGAAAACTACCCAATATTTTAGAAAACGGTTTTCACTACTAGGAAGACAATAGATTTTTAGGAAAAGTCATAAAATTTCAGATTCCCAACTGCGTTTGTTTCAGAATTATAATAAAAAAACCACGGGGGGGGGTCATATTGACCTTCCCCCCCCGGGTTTAATAGGGTTAAATGCTCGAGAACATTATATTAGAGTAATTGGTTGATAATGAGTTGTAATTAACAAGTTCAGAAATACTAGCTAGGAACATAAGTAACGTTCTAGAACATAAAATTATGTTGTAGAATATAATTTATATAAATCTGTACAGCACTTTTCCAATTGGGACCCCTTTGGAATTCAGATATGCATTGTCCACCCAAAACTTCAGGGGTACGTGTCTCAGTGAAGCTTGATGACACGTATGGGCTGTGAGAATTGGGGGTGGGCCAATTATTTGTTCTAATATAATGTCTTCATGGTTTGCGGATTGGCCACGCAGAAGAATTCCCGTGTGCTGGTATGGAATGATGGAGTGAGCGATCCGGGAAAATGACATTTTGGAGCCCGTTAGATAGTTTTTGACATCCGATATGTCGTATTTTGCCATAGATTTTCCTGGTACCACAGATTCTGATTGTGAAAGTTTGTACTTTAGTTTGATGTTAAAGAGGACCTTTTTGTGGTCCGGTGTGGGATTCACATCCGCACCGTGGATCTCATATCCACGTCTCACATTCTTGAAAGTTTCACTGATGACCTCTGATAGTATTCATTTCACATTTCTAATTGTAATGTTCAATCCGACAAAGTACCGAAACGGTAGGTTTTCGTCCATGAAACTGTCCAAAGAAAGCGCCTCAACTTGGAGGCAATCGAGATACTGCGTGTATGAAAGTTTCACTAAAATTTGTATGCTTTCTTTAACAGAGTTACAGAAATGTTGAACGGTCTTCTGTTTTTTTCTTGGAGGTTCCATTTCCACACAAATCACGTGTGAGTTTTCATAACGGAACTGTCGAGAAAGACAAACATATGAAGTATGAGTGGTAATAAACGTTGAATCAAACAATTTTGACAGGAACTAAAGTTCTCGAATTGAGTAATTCTTTTGAAATATAATACATAATAGTAATATATAATAGAGTCAAGCTTTTTTAGCTGCACAAATATATCAATTTTCATATTTAAGTATAAACTCTCTTGTTACAACATGATAAAATTAATCTAATTAAACCATTTGAATTCCGTTTGAACATTGCTAGATATCATGTTGGAGTTCGGTAATGTTAGAGGTATGGGAAATCCCAAAATAATTATAAAGAATGACGAAAAACAGCGTAAATATTGCAATTCATATCGTAGTAGTCAAGACACCCGCAAAAAGCTTGACTCTAATCAGTTTCCACTACAGTATATATAGAGCTACTGTACTTGATACAGCAATACTATACAATCCAAAACTCCAAAACAAAACAGAAGACAGTTTAAAATTTCTGTAACTCTGTTGAAGAAAGCGTACATCATTTAGATTAGTTAGCTCAGTCAGCAAGGCGTCAACTATTGATATTTGGAGTGATTGTTTCGCGATGGCCGGTTCGACCCCCCCTCTATTCCAAGCTGTGCTCCCTCCTCACCAGGCCGTATCCGATATATCGGGTGCTAGTGGGTATCGGTGGTGAAGTGGTGGTATATTCCCCACGTGGTCGCTTATATACATAGGTCGCTTGCAGTAGTTGAGTGGAGTGTATACCATCAAGTCATCATTGGGTAGCACTATAAAGCTCTAAAGGGTGTGACAAAAAAAACAATCATTTTAAAATGGTCCATAAAAAAATTCTGTTGTGAGGTAGAACCTCAAATTTTGGCACACATATTCCAAATTGGTTCTATTTTCACAAAATATGCGTAATTTTATCCAAAATTTAGTGTAAACGCCAATGTCCCACATAGATTGGCGCCCAACGGTGTCCATGTGAGGTGTATAGAACAATAATACACGTCCGAGTTAATTCCATAATAAACATTATAATTGTAACAGACAATTTTACCGTACACAATAGGGTACATGCCTATGTCTAAACATTTGCAATAAATCATATGATTATACATAACAGGGTATCCTAAGACTTGTGGCCGAGTCATTTTGTAAAAATTCATCCTGTAAATGGTATAAATCGGCCCTTAAATCTCGCCATTTAGCAAATCGCTCTGTGAGTGGCTGATTGTATTTTAATGTCACAAGGTTGTTTCTGATTGTGCCGGTATATTTATTTCCCTCCTACACAATGCTGCTGGGGCTGCCTTCCCTTCCCGGTTATAACAGATGTTGAGATCGGTTATATAAAAGTTTTGTAAACATTTTCTAGGAACTAGCATCCCACTGTTGCTATGGTAATTCTTCATACCACCTGTAACTTGAGATTACTTTACTATATCGACTGGTTCTGGTGTGTGTGGGTTGGGGTTGCCCACTGCTCTTTTATATACGAGTAGGATTGCCATATGACGTCTCGTTGCTATGGTAACAGACATATTCGAAAAGTTAGATTTTGTTCTCCAGCCAGAGTGCACCGGACAATTTTTGCTCTCAACTCTGTCACTAGTTGGGTATTGCTACTGGCGATATTTTACCAAAGTTTCACCGATGTACCTAGATGGTTGCTATGGTATCACTAAGCAAACCTGAATGAAGGCTCCAATTGGATACTCTGTTCACTGTGGATCAGGATTCTCGGCTCAGTTTATGGTACTGTAAGAAATTTCTCACAACTATGGTATGCAACTATTCCAATCGTCATCGTTTGAAAATTCGCTAACGTTACCTGTCTATAAGCGAAATGTTTAATTTCGCGTTACATCTGTCACCATAGCAACGGGGACACAGAAGATAGATATACTGAGATATGTTACTGTAGTTGGTAACACAAACTCATACTTGCAATGACAAGTTGATACAATACTGTATTCCCGAGTTATAGGTGGTTGAATAAATAACTTCTGACGCTGTTTCCATAGCAATGGCAGGTGCCAGTTTCTCTAAATATTTCCAAAAATGTTTTTATTACTATTATGTAACATACAAAATAAACTCTCAGCACTAGCAGCCCAGGAACCATTGTGTAGGTAGGAAATAATACTACCTGTTACAATCGGTAATAACCCTGTGACGTCACAATACAATCATCCACTAACAGAGCAGCTGGAAAATGTCCATGTTTGGACCCTGATTTACCCTATTTCCTCAGGGAATTTTTACAAAATGACCACGTCACGGTCTTAGGATGCCCTGTTATGTATAATCAGATGATTTATTCGAAATGTTCAGACATAGGCATATACCCTATTGCTATCATTATTAGTTCCTTATCTACTATAATTCTAGTCATTTACCATGTGGGGCTGCTGTCCGACTGCTTAGTTGTAGGTTGTTTACAATTCGGTTGGGTACTAATAGTAAGTAGCCTGTGATACCCTTGTCTCGCTTGTGCTACAGAGAGATTCACCTCTGCCCATTCATGATTCATCTAACTGCTACCTCGCTTGACTTGTGATGGGCACTCAGTGATACCCTCAGCTTAGCCATGACACAGCTCGATATATGATAACCAATTCTCATTGGCCGGTTTAAGTATATCCAGGGATGATCCAGACCAACATGGCTAGCTGATTTGGTATATCAATTGAGTGCACAGAGTGAGCGGGCAGTAGTTAGTAATTGGCTGAGTGAAACCAATAATTAGATACCATTTCCAACATTTCCATTCTGTCAGTAACTTATATCTTATCTACCAACAGTTCCAGCATTTTACAGCATTTAATATCATTCTCTAGTATTTCACGGTATCGTATATCTACCAGTCTCACTTATTACCAGTGATATATTGGTGTTACAAGCAGTTTGGCAGCCAGAATAATAGTCTACTTTACACATTATCGGTGCAACTCTTCAGATAATGGGGACAAAACCAGCCCAGCGTCGCCATGGAGGTGTCTGCGGCGAAGTCCAATCAATCGAGACGTTTTGTGATTGGATGCTAAAAGTCTATCGTTAGTCATTTTCCGAACCCAGTTCGGTGGAGTTTGTAAGTCCCAGTCTTACTGTTGCGCCCGCCACTACTCATTGGTTTGCGACCTGGACTGTCCTCCGCCTATACCGGGCGTAGGCAGATGCCTACTGTAGGTCTGTGCCCGACACAGTAGCTGATAGGCTATCCTACCGAGCGTTTGTTTCCACGGTGGCAACCGTGCGAATACCTACTGTATGATTGAGGGTGTGTGGGTGTGTGGGTGTATGATAGTTGGATATTGGTGTACCCTGTAGGGAATTATTAGGTCGTACTGTTCCAGATATCCAT
The DNA here is from genome assembly GCA_032718475.1 of Nemertoderma westbladi. Taxonomy (NCBI): domain Eukaryota; kingdom Metazoa; phylum Xenacoelomorpha; order Nemertodermatida; family Nemertodermatidae; genus Nemertoderma; species Nemertoderma westbladi. Next base: position 37,122 of record JAUCBJ010008427.1, on the reverse strand, counting down.
CCGACCCTGTCGGACTTCAGCCGAGTGCAAACCCGACGTGCTAGCTACCAGCTCTAAGCCCACCGTGAGTGATTGCTCGCCAATTCGGAGGTCCTCCGGTGCCCCTTGCTACAGCCGCAGAGCGACCCGTCACGACCCCACACGCGGCCGGGGGGATCATCGCGTTCATTTAGTTTGAACAGAGATACAAAGTGATTCCTTCAAAATCAGATTTTTAGAATTTTTGCCAATTTTGTCGAAAATTTCACCAAAAAATGAATACGGATTTATTGGTCATGGTTGGTCCATACATGATCCAATCCGAAAGTAACCCTATGGAGCCTATTCGGACATAAAATATATACAACTTTCATGAATATTTCGGCCATGTAACTCATGTTTGGAAATTCCGCCACAATGTAGCTACACCAGTATATCATATGTTCCAAAGCTGACCCCCTGTATATACCTTAGCGCACGTTGTCAATAATTTTCAAAAATCGGTAATAGCAGTTACGAAAACATGCTAGATTAGGAGTAATTGAGCAAATCTTCCTATGCAGAACAAAAAATTCGAAGGTTTCTATTTATGGTCACATTTAGCTGGCTTTTCTTTAGAATGATTGGTTTTTTTGTCACACCCTTTATTTGCCAGCCTGGAAAGGGACGAAGGGGTGGCTGGCAAAACACCCTTGAAGTTGTGACACCTTTGTCTTCTCCAGAATTAATTTGGTCATATTCAAAGCGTAATTATTGCTGATAATCTCATACAACCTACCGATTATCGCCCTTCTTATTCTGAAAAAGTAGTTGAAATTTTGGGGTAGTTTTCAGAAATATGTCAGTCTGGTAAGGAGTAAATTTTAACCTGGGGGTAGTTGGTGCGCTCATTTATTGGAAAACGGAAACTTATAGAAAACATACAAATATACAAACAAATATAAGGTTTGCTTAGTGATAACATAGCAACCATCTAGGTACATCGGTGAAACTTTGGTAAAATATCGCCAGTAGCAATACACAACTAGTGACAGAGTTGAGAGCAAAAATTGTCCAGTGCACTCTGGCTGGAGAACAAAATCTAACTTTTCGAATATGTCTGTTACCATAGCAACGAGACGTCATACGGCAATCCTATAAAAGAACAGTGGGCAACCCCAACCCATAGTAAAGTAATCTCAAGTTACAGGTGGTATGAAGAATTACTTCAGATGAGGTTTCCATAGCAACAGTGGGATGCTAGTTCCTAGAAAATGTTTACAAAACTTTTATATAACCGATCTCAACATCTGTTATAACCGGGAAGGGAAGGCAGCCCCAGCAGCATTGTGTAGGAGGGAAATAAATATACCGGCACAATCAGAAACAACCTTGTGACATTAAAATACAATCAGCCACTCACAGAGAGATTTGCTAAATGGCGAGATTTAAGGGCCGATTTATACCATTTACGAATTTTTACAAAATGACTTGGCTGGATACCCTGTTATGTATAATCATATGATTTATTGCAAATGTTTAGACATAGGCATGTACCCTATTGTGTACGGTAAAATTGTCTGTTACAATTATAATGTTTATTATGGAATTAACTCGGACGTGTATTATTGTTCTATACACCTCACATGGACACCGTTGGGCGCCAATCTATGTGGGACATTGGCGTTTACTCTAAATTTTGGATAAAATTACGCATATTTTGTGAAAATAGAACCAATTTGGAATATGTGTGCCAAAATTTGAGGTTCTACCTCACAACATAATTTTTTTATGGACCATTTTAAAATGATTGTTTTTTTTGTCACACCCTTTAGAGCTTTATAGTGCTACCCAATGATGACTTGATGGTATACACTCCACTCAACTACTGCAAGCGACCTATGTATATAAGCGACCACGTGGGGAATATACCACCACTTCACCACCGATACCCACTAGCACCCGATATATCGGATACGGCCTGGTGAGGAGGGAGCACAGCTTGGAATAGAGGGGGGGTCGAACCGGCCATCGCGAAACAATCACTCCAAATATCAATAGTTGACGCCTTGCTGACTGAGCTAACTAATCTAAATGATGTACGCTTTCTTCAACAGAGTTACAGAAATTTTAAACTGTCTTCTGTTTTGTTTTGGAGTTTTGGATTGTATAGTATTGCTGTATCAAGTACAGTAGCTCTATATATACTGTAGTGGAAACTGATTAGAGTCAAGCTTTTTGCGGGTGTCTCGACTACTACGATATGAATTGCAATATTTACGCTGTTTTTCGTCATTCTTTATAATTATTTTGGGATTTGCCATACCTCTAACATTACCAAACTCCAACATGATATCTAGCAATGTTCAAACGGAATTCAAATGGTTTAATTAGATTAATTTTATCATGTTGTAACAAGAGAGTTTATACTTATATATGAAAATTGATATATTTGTGCAGCTAAAAAAGCTTGACTCTATTATATATTACTATTATGTATTATATTTCAAAAGAATTACTCAATTCGAGAACTTTAGTTCCTGTCAAAATTGTTTGATTCAACGTTTATTACCACTCATACTTCATATGTTTGTCTTTCTCGACAGTTCCGTTATGAAAACTCACACGTGATTTGTGTGGAAATGGAACCTCCAAGAAAAAAACAGAAGACCGTTCAACATTTCTGTAACTCTGTTAAAGAAAGCATACAAATTTTAGTGAAACTTTCATACACGCCGTATCTCGATTGCCTCCAAGTTGAGGCGCTTTCTTTGGACAGTTTCATGGACGAAAACCTACCGTTTCGGTACTTTGTCGGATTGAACATTACAATTAGAAATGTGAAACGAATACTATCAGAGGTCATCAGTGAAACTTTCAAGAATGTGAGACGTGGATTTGAGATCCACGGTGCGGATGTGAATCCCACACCGGACCACAAAAAGGTCCTCTTTAACATCAAACTAAAGTACAAACTTTCACAATCAGAATCTGTGGTACCAGGAAAATCTATGGCAAAATACGACATATCGGATGTCAAAAACTTTATAACGGGCTCCAAAATTTCATTTTCCCGGATCGCTCACTCCATCATTCCATACCAGCACACGGGAATTCTTCTGCGTGGCCAATCCGCAAACCATGAAGACATTATATTAGAACAAATAATTGGCCCACCCCCAATTCTCACAGCCCATAAGTAGTATAGAGGACCAGGATATGGCGACAGTTTAGACCTCACTCGCACCTTTTTCGTGCCAAAAACACCTAGAGTGTTAATCCTATTGTTGCAGGTGTTAATTCTATTGTTGTAGGTGTTAATCTCTTAATCACTCACACCTAGAGTGTTAATCTTATTGTTGTATGTGTTAATCCTATTGTTGTAGATGTTAATCCTTAATCAATCACACCCATTCTTATACCAAACAACACCTACGTAATTAAGCCTAGTGTTCAAAGTGTTAATTGCAATTATATTGCTCATTAATCCTTTATCTCATACACAAATCGCGACTAATCTTTTATTTATGCTTAATTCATTTCACACTTTAGAGACACACAATGAAGAGTGTCATTAGTACATTGTTTACGAGGTATGATTAATTATTAATTATTGACTCTAATTTTTGGTTTGACAAATATATTCTTATTCTTCACCATAGCAGCTATGATCACTACCGGGTATACAAATTCTTGGCAATTCATTCTCAACTTTAATATTAAACATTAACTCAAGCAATTTGGCATCTCATCCATTTACATATCTCTTAGCAACTAAAATATACAACTAAACTATTATTATACTGAAAGTAACTATTAATATTTCCCCAAAAGTAAATATATTTGTCAGAGATTATATAGTAACGATCAATCGAACGATATAGTAGGTCTACTCTACACAGAAGGTTGAGCCTATGACAGCCCATATCGAGCCCTAACTCTGAAAGACATCAAGTTTTTTGGGATGCAGACATAAACAACTATAATATTATACAGCTTCAACAACATTCCATTGCTGAGACCCAGCATCACCCTATAGAATCTCTACCTAAAGCTTGCTAGTCATTGTTTCCATCAACCTCATGCTATGACAACATGCCCAAGCACACAAAACTCGAGAATAAACAACATTCCATTGCTGAGACCCAGCATCACCCTACAGAATCTCTACCTGAAGCTTGTTAGACATTGTTTCCATCAACCTCATGCTATAACAACATGGTCAAGGACACAAGATTCGAGAATAATATGAAAGAACTTGGAAAGTGTAAAACTTACCAGGGCACTTTGTTGCTAGGTCTGCCTACACTACACCTTTATGCAACCCAATCATAATCAATAGGATTCACTAATTCCAACACACAATAATGCAAATGCCGCTTTTTCTTTGATATTTTTAATTGCAATGCTATCAACCTAAAGATAATCTCTGAAACTATTCAAAATTTTTTGTAAAACTGACCAGGGCACTTTGTTGCTAGGTCTGCCTACACCACACCTTTATGCAACCCAATCATAATCAATAGGATTCACTAATTCCAACACACAATAATACAAATGCCGCTTTTTCTTTGATATTTTTAATTGCAATGCTATCAACCTAAAGATAATCTCTGAAACTATTCAAAATTTTCTTTTCATAAAATGACAATTTTTTAAAGGATTATAAAAGGATTATTTTTCCAGTCATAACGGCATCAATAGTCTATTTTTAAACCATATGTAAAGAAACCTTTCCTAATTGGCTAACCTATACTTCTTGGCTACTTTTTGATTGGCTATTGGTTCCGATTGGACAAATCCTTATACAAATCCATATATAAAGCGTCTTTAGCAAAAGTTTTTTCATTCTTTTGAATAATCACTCATATTCAAGTAAACTTTACATTTTTGTTATAAATTGTTTTCATTTATTATTTAATATAATTTATTATTATCATACTAATACAACAATTCAACAAGTTATTCTACAAAAACTTTACAATAATTCAAGTATTTATCTCTCATCAAGTTGTATCAACAAAGTTATTCTACAAAAAAAAAACTTTACAACAATTCAACTATTTATCTCTCATCAAGTTATATCAGCAAAGTTATTATTTTATCAACCAAGTCTTTACTACACTGCAAAATTATATTTCATTTGAAAATTCAAGTTCACTTTTTCATTCACAATGCCTATGTCTTCCCGAATAATCGTTTGCCCTGTCTGCGAAATTGAGATGAGATCCGATAATCTTAGCCATCATCTTCAAACACACTTCAAACAATATAAATGTGACAATTGCAATGTCTTCACATCCGAAAAGAAAACTGCAATCGCACACCAATCTCTTTGCGAAGAAGGGGGAACTGGTTTCACTGTTTCATGTAGATGCAAACACATATTGATGTTTTCTTTTACGTGAGATCAACTGAGTGTAACAAGAGTGTTCTTTAAAAGAAGAGAGAGTGAATGTTTCACCGCATTTGCAACTCGAAGGTTCGTTGACACCTTCGAGTTGCAAATGCGGTGAAACATTCACTCTCTCTTCTTTTAAAGAACACTCTTGTTACACTCAGTTGATCTCACGTAAAAGAAAACATCAATATGTGTTTGCATCTACATCACCAGTGTCATCACCAGTGGGACAAGTTGGGGCTGGACCATCTACTTCTTCTTCTCCAAATAATTTTGAAGAAATTTTTCCCAACACTACATCTGCCCACAACAGGTTATTTGAGTATAGTAATAAACTAACAACCACTCATCTAGATATAGAAGAAACACTCAACGAAAATAGGCCAATAGGCCTTATGTTTGGGGGAGGGTGAATCAACATTTTTCGAATAATTTAGGTGTTTTTATAAAAATTTGGCTTTCAATATTTTTAATTTTGGAACGGGAGCAAGGGGATGGGGTGCAAATGGAAACATTTCGTTTCAAATCTAGTGGGGAAAATTACGAAATTACATCCGAAAATGATTTTGAACGTTGGTACCAAAATGCTGTTGGTAGGATAGATGAGCTAGTTGCTAGTTTTGTACATATGGGTTCTGGTTGGTGGTTAGTACAAATAGATAGGATTAATATTCAAATTTCTGTCTATAATCGCAATGCATATTTTAAAGGTAATGTCGGAAAGATACCAAAAAATTTGGCTGGCAAAATGTGTACTATTAACGTCGACTGTCCATTAGGTCAATGTTTTCAGTATGCAGTTTTAGCTACAGCCTTCCAGCATAAAATTGATAGGAAAAAACAAAATATTAGCAGAGTTTCAACATTTACACCTTACCTTAATGAATTCGATTTTTCATCTCTTACCTTTCCTATAGATATAAAAACAGGCATTGATAAATTTGAAAAGGATAATAACAAGTATTGTATAAACTTACTCCTCTGGCACGAAAATCGGTTACAATATTACGCCAACCTGACAAATATCATTGCTTAAATAAAACTGTATTAACTCTACTTTTCATTGACAATACAAACAGTCTTCTTAGACATTATTCAGCGGTATCAGACTTGGGCCGCCTATTCAACACAAGAACAGGCTCACATAACCGTTTGTTTTTCTGTGAGCGTTGCACACAACCATTTTATTTGTCAAATGCATTAGAAACACACCGTGACCTTTGCTATTCCGCTAAATGACAAGTGGAGCGAATGCCTACTCCTGACAAACTAACACTTAAATTTAACAGACTCGATAAAACACTTTCTCCTCCTTTCTGCATCTACTCTGATATAGAAACTATTCTAGAACCTATATCAGACCCCAAATTTCCTCAAAAACACATCGCAAGCGCGGCTGCATTTTATACTATACCTAACCGCAATTTAATAAACCGACCACCTACTCCAATTCAAACTTTCAAAGATGATGGCTCCAATCATGTAATAAATGATTTATTAACTGCTTTAGAATCTCACTGTAGGAAACTCTATGAATGGTCAATCTCTGGCACAAATACTAACATACACATGCACTTAACACAGACTGAACAACAAAACTTTAATCTTGCAACAAACTGCTACTCTTGTAATTGTATCCTTACTCCTGACTCTTATGGACTAGACCTTTCTAAAAATTTAACTACAAAGGTTCGCGACCATGACCATTATACTGGAAAGTATCGTGGTGCTGCTTGCGTCAGCAGTTGTAATCGTAAATTATCAATAAAAAGAAATAAATTTGCCATCATTTTTCATAATCTCCGAAAATATGACCTACATATACTGTTAAAGGAAGGCATGACCACAAGTGCACGCAAACATTGGCATTTTAATATAATACCGCAAACGACTGAAAATTATATAAATTTACAAGCAACATTTCAATAGATGAAAATGCAAAATCTGCCACATTGAAAGATACCATCTGCCTTAATTTTTTGGACTCATTTCAATTTATGACTGCTAGTTTAGACAACCTTAGTAGCTATCTTACCTCCAACAATTCCAATCTATCCACAGCTATTCCACATACGCTAACTCAAATGAAAGCACTATATCCAAACATTACAGACTCTACTATTAAGAATAAAGGTGTCTTTCCCTATAGCTATATCCAAAATATTTCCAACCTTCATGAAACCAAACTACCTCCTATTGCAGACTTTTATAATGATCTTAAACTCGAAGACTGTTCTATTCAAGATTATCAACGTGCACTCACTGCTTGGGATGAACTTCAATGTCAGACTATCTATGACTATCTAATGGGCTATCTCTGTCTTTATATTACTCTCCTAGCTGATGTTTTCGAAGAGTTTCGTCAACTCTGCCTAACTAACTATAGTCTAGAACCACTCCATTATTATACAGCACCAGGATTAACACATGATGCTGCTCTAAAATTCATAGATATTTCAATTGAGCTATTGAGTGATTCTTCCATTTATTCTCAATTTGAATGTTCTATCCGTGGAGGAATGGTTTTTATAAATTCGCATTTGGAGTTGGCCAATATCCCTGGAAAACCTGAATATGACTCTTCCAAACCAGAAAAATATTTGATACCAGTGGATGCAAACAATCTTTATGGTCATGCTCTATCTCAAAAGCTTCCATATGCCAACATCAAAAAAGTCACAATACCAATTGACTTGGCCACAATCGATGCTGATGGTGATACTGGATATTTTTGTGTAGTAAGCCTCGATTATCCAAAAAAAGTTCAAGATCTCACTATTGATATGCCATTGGGTCCTGAGAAGATGAGCGTACCATCTTCTCTTCTCAGCCCACATATGAAAAACCAGTGGGAGCATTATAATATTAGAGACGATGCTTCCATCAAAAAATACAATGATGTATCCACCAAACTTTTACTTCATCAATTTCCTAAATATGAATATGGAGTTCATATTAAACTATTACAATTTTATCTAAAAATGGGACTCAAAATTACAAAATTACAAAAATTCATAATATTTATTCATTTTCACAAAAATACATATTTAGAGACTATATAGCTTTTAATACAAATAAGCGACAATCTGCCAAAAATCCATTCGAAGTTCTGTTCTATAAGCTTTTAAATAATGCTCTATATGGGAAATGTTTGCAAAAAGTGTGTAATAGAATAAATTTTAGGCTAGCAACATCAAGCGAGGAATGTGAAAAATTGGTCGCTAAACCCAATCATGAGTCTTTTGTTGTATTTTCACCAAATTTATCTGGACATACATTTTGCAAGGAAGCTGTAACTTTAAATCAAGCTGTATTGATTGGTATAGCTATCCTTGATCTCTCAAAATTGGAAATGTATGATTATTTCTACTCTAAAATTAAGCCTATAGAACAGCAATTAGGATGCCAAATTCGAGCTTGTGGTGGAGATACTGATAGCCTCATGCTTAGCATCACTAATACTTCACACGATAAATTTTTAACTGCAATGTATAATGGTGGGTTTTTAGATACTTCAAACTATGATACCTCATATCATCTATATACAAATAAATATAAAGCATCGTTAGGTTTTTTGAAGGATGAATCAAAAGGCTGTCTCTACAAATCATGGGTATTTTTAAAACCAAAAGTATACTCATTTGAAGCATATGATGCTCCTAAGAAAAAAACTTCAAAAAGTGTATCAAAAAGTGTTGTAGCAAAGCAAATTTCTCATCAAGATTATTTGGATTGCTATTTCAATGAAACTGAGCTGTTTCGGTATACCAATGCCTTTAGATCGGACAAACATCAAGTAAAAACTGCCCGAATTCATAAGAAATCATTAACTTTATGGGAGACTAAACGTTGGTGGAAGGATAAAAATATCAGCTATCCCTATGGACACTATATCACAAAGTTAACTCGTCCCATTATACCTAAAACCATTGCTCCACAAGTGGTTTTAGGGCAGCAACATGGACATGCCAGCAACTATGACAATGATAGTAATAATATCAACACATAAAACTAATAATAGAAAACTCATAATCATTCTATTCTTCTATTTTTAGAATAACACTAAAAACTAATGATAATGCAACATTAAAGAAAGACAAACAAATCATTTCTTCTAAACTAAATCAAATTGTTAATCGACAATATTCTGCATACTGCTCTTCAAAACTAGATTTAATACAGTTATCTAAACAAATAGATGGTCATTTGGTAACAAAACCGAAAATGTTAATTTTTCGCAATCATGAGGCAACTTTTATGTTTTTTGAGAGTGGTGCTATAACAATCGTTGGCCTATGTAGTAATATACTTACTTTTACAAATTGATTACATAGCAAACCTTACCAGTTTGAAAATAGCAAATTTAAAACGAAATAGTGAAACTCGCATTATCTTTCTTGAAATCAACTTTAGAAAATGTCTTGAAAAATGTGGATATTTTAAAATAAATAATGATAGCTTTCACTTAGATTATAACCCTGAACTATTTTGTGGTATACGATGCTTCATAAATACATCATATTTTAGTATTTTTCATACTGGTAAGATAGTATCTATGACTCATCCAACTATGTTTGATAATGTGTATAAATTATTTTGTAAATATATAATATGCAATTAGCATAATTTATATTTTGTTATTCAAACGCTAAATCTTATTGTATTCTATATATACTTTATTTATTAAATGAACTTTAGGAAATAATAATATGTAAATATGATTATCTTATAAACTTAATGTCTCCATTTCTTTATAGTAAATTAGGTTTTTGCTGACTCTTAAGTAGAAATAGCTTTAAATATACTATATTATATATAGCCAATTTTATCATATGCTTGATTAGTTTTGAATGAGAATTATTATCTCAATTAAAGTCATATTTTTATGTAATCTTATGCATAAGGAGTAGCATTCATTATAGTAATTTGTTGTAATTATATTAATTTGATATTGGCTTAGTTACTAATTGTTATCCTATATATAGCCTAATTCTATTTTTAAAAAATTCATATAGATTTTATATTTGAAAATTGTAATAAGCGCAAGAAAATATCAAACTTTTAATAATAATGATAAACATTTTATAAAATAATGGCTAGCAAATCTCATAACCCTATTGATGTACGATTTAGATTTGGAAGCACAATATTAATAGCAGGACCATCTGGAAGTGGTAAAACAACATTTGTTGAAAAACTGCTTCAAAATAGGAAAACTATATTTGATACTCCTTCTAATAATATCATATGGTTCTATGGTCAAACAAAACCTAACATTAGAGGGATAAATATAACTACATTAAATACAATTCCTGAAAATTTAAATGAAAATATTCAGAGAAATACAATATTAGTTTTTGATGATCTTATGAGTGAGCTAGAAAGTTCAAAGCAAACTACACAATTATTCACCAAAATTGCTTGACATACACATTCTGTAGTTATTTTATTAACACAAAACTTATATCAAAGAGGAGCAGAAGCAAGAACTCGTTCAATTAATAGTACATACTTTATTATTTTTAAAATTCCTAGAGACCAAACACAAATTCGTGTACTTTCATATCAGATGAATCCAACAAACCCTAAATTCTTAATTGATACCTTTCGTGATGCAACTGCAGAACCATTTCATCCGTTAATCATTGATTTTCATCAGTTAACAAATGATAATTATCGTGTTCGGGGGCATCTGTTTACACATAAACATTGTGTTTATTTACAATAATGATAATAATATTGATCAATATATCATTTGGAAATATTATTTTTTAATATCAATAATATGCTACTTTCTATCATTAATTAGTTTGTGTATATATTTTATGCAAATTTGTCACTTATAAGCGTATTAGTTAATAAATATTTGTTTTGAAGTTTTATGTTCTTTTTTTTTTTAAATAAGTTAATAATATGAAGTCTATTATTCATAAGCATCGTTCTGAGTTGGAGTTTTTGAAAAATAGCACACCTCGTGCTCGAGGATTATTTATTAGAACACAAGCTAGTAATGAATTAATTCGTTTTCTCATAAATATCACATTAAATGTTTTATATGGAAATCTCAGATTCAAAGCTTCCGATGCTAATAAACTAGCTCCATATAAAAGTCAAATGCGAAATTTTAAGAAGCATTCAAATATTAAGGATTATCGTAAGAAATTATCACAGAAAGGGGGATTCCTTCCATTCCTTATTCCTTTAATAGTTGGAGCTGTAGAGGTAACTACAACTATCGCATCTGCTGCATCATAACCATGTCATTTCATAAAATGTATCTCATAATACCAGAACAACATAATTTATTAGAACAACAAAAATATACTAAACCTATTGCATTACAAACAAAACTCTTAAAAAATATCAAGAAGAAGAAGAAGATGAAGAAAAAGAAGAAGAAGAAGACACTCAAGAATTCAAAGCAAATAACTATTAAAAAACATATCAAAACAATAAACGACATTGCTTTTTTGAACTATATATAAATAGTAGTAATAATATTAATAATAATGTCTTGGTTTATGAGATTGAAAATTAATTGTGATTGTGTGTGTAATTGTATAAGTCAAAAACGTAGTTATGACCAAAGTGATGGCGAACCAACGAGATCATTGGCTAGCTGCTGTTTACTACAATATTTCAAACACTGCAGGGTTTGGTGGCGTAAAAGCACTAAGCAAAGCGAGCGGGTTGAAGCAAAGTATTGTAAAAAATTGGCTAACGAGTCAACCGACCTACACTCTTCATAGATCAGCTAGAAGGCATTATCCCACTTCTAGAATGTTTTTTTCGGGTATAAGAGATACTATACAAACAGATTTGGTTGATATGCAGAAATATAGCAATGTTAATTCTGGTTTCAATTATATTATAACAGCAATTGATTGTTTTTCAAAACAAGGTTGGGCATTACCACTAAAACGAAAAACAGGGAAAGAAATTAAGGTAGCTTTAGAAATAATTTTTTTGGATGGAAAACCACGTCATTTAGTGAGTGATCAAGGACTTGAATTCAATAATCGCATAGTACTGACTTATCTAAAGAAAAATAAGTTGAATTATTATACAACTCGATCCCAATTCAAAGCCGCAATTTGTGAACGTTTTAATTGTACTTTAAAGTCACGGATGTTCAAAATATTTACTCGTAGAAGAAATACTAAATGGGTAGATATCCTTCCTAAAATTATTAATACATATAATAATACATTTCATAAATCAATAGGAATGAAGCCTTTACAAGTAAATAAGCAAAATCAAGCTATAGTGAGACTAAAACTTTTTGGTACAGTTAAGAAGCTCTCTAAACCAAAGTTGAAAATAGGTGATAGTGTACGACTTAATATTGCTAAACATGTATTTGAAAAATCATATATTGGGAACTGGACAAATGAAATTTTTAAGATAAAATGTATTAGAAGAGATCGTCTTCCATATCCAATGTATCATATAACTGATTCTGTTGGTAGAGATATTGAGGGCACCTTCTATGAAGAAGAACTTCAACTAGTGAAGCAAGCTACAGATATTTTTCCAATTGAAAAAATAGTCAAAGAACGTATAAAAAACAAAAGCAAGCAATATTTAGTACGATTTAAGGGTAATAAGCGAAATATGTGGATTGATGGAAACCAACTACGTAAATAAGTTATGATTAAATTTAACTTAATTTGCATACAATTGTATCGGTTATAAACGAGTTATAATAATAATCTTTATGAATATAATTACCAAAAATGAATAGTTATATTACATTATTTTCTAATGGTCCAACTTCGAGGTTCCCCAATAATTCATTAGTTCATTTATAGTTGAGCTTCCATATATATTATATTTGTCATCAGATGTAGAAGTTGGTTTATCTGAAATTCAATATTCTTCTTCATATTATAACATTGAGCAAATATCACAGTTTAGTTTTTGAAATCCAGTATACCAGTAGCGGTACAATACCGGTAGCTAAATATTTAGCAGAATACTGAATTCATGATTTTGAGTGTTGTCCGGACATTTTGAGTGTTGTCCCCGACGTTTGACTGTTTTCACAGTAGAGTAAGGGCCAGGCTGTGCCCAACTGCCCAAACCGGTACTTACAAATACAATTTCTTCTGATGGAGTCTAGCCGACTACTAGATCTACCCGACTTAGGAGCTTGGAGCAATAAAAAACTGAGAAAGAAACTGCAGTTCCTTAATCTATCGATTACAGGATCTCGATCCTCATTAATTATACGACTCAATAAACAATTTGAAGAAAATGGATACACCAACACCAATGACAACACGCTCACAGATGATGACAGCTCATGGTCTTCCTGCTCAGAGATCTCAACTAATGAAGATAACGGTGATGGACCCAAAAACTTTCATGTAGGCGTTACTAATTCTAATCCGGATCCAACTATAATTACCGAATCTGCAGACACTCCGGATGTTGCCAGGGAAACGATAATCAACCGATTGCTATACCTCGAGGATTCGTTAAAAACACTTTTTACTATACGCGAACAGGATCTTAAGCGAATAAAGGTACTTGAAGAACAGATAATACTCCTCACACACTACTCTTCTGGAAAGGGGACCGAGTTAATGGGACAACTATCTAACGAGGGAACTAATACAAACGCCAACCCCCCAACCCCGCGGATATCTATCAGGCAGGGCCAGGGTCTGACTGAGGATTCTCAATCGTTTCCATTACCGGTACTCAGCTCAACTCAGAATGAGACATCCTCACTATCAGTAATCGGTAGGGGCCTAAACGAATCACCAGTCCTTCTTCCGGACAACTCATCATTGTTGACTGGTGACAGTGGAAATACGGCTGATAATACGGTATTGCCACGTAACACTGAAACAACAACTTCGGTGGGCTTACAATGTAATAGCCTGAACGAAATTACTCCTGAAAGAGGTGCGCCCATAGCGGCACCAAACAAATTCACCAAGGTCGACAATGGAAGGCGTTCTACTGAAGAAATCTCGACACTGCTATTTATGGATAGCAATAGGAAGTTTGTCTACCCACGCAAAATAAACCGATTCGCTAAAATGGTACCAACACAAACGTCACAAATATTGTTAGAAAATATACAAGCAGCTTCGAGTATATATAATAATATAGAGCACGTATATATACAGACAGGAACTAATGATGTTGATAGCGCTAGTCAATATCGCAACCCAGTAGAACTCACGAGAAATCTGAAGGAGAGCGTCAAAGCCATTAATCAGAAATGGCCGGATGCGAACATCTGTTTATCTGCACTTATTGCGCGAGCGGACAAAAGCTTTACCCCAATTAACAACGAAATTAGCAAAGTTTGTAGAGATTTAGATATAACCTTCGTTCATCATGCTAACATTACCACGATACATCTATACGATGATAAACACCTTTCTCATAACGCTATGGGTCTATATGTTAGCAATATTAAACGTGCGTTATTTGGAAAGTCACAACCCCGGGACCCAATGGGAGCGCGCTTTAATAACAACAATATTCAACATCCAAGTCAACCATCTGAACGGCCATTGATCCGGACCCACAGGGCCTATTACTGGCCGCAACCGGGGTCCTATAGAGAACACCAACCTACTAACCCTACTCCAACCCTACAGCCGAAATCGAGCTGGATACCCCAGTCAGTAGATAATCTGGACGCACACCGCTCTAGTTATAGAGAAGTATCAGGACGTGGCGGTACTAACATACCGCACACCACTACCGGTAAGGGTTTCGATGGGTGGGCGAATCACGGTGAAGGAGGAAGGGTGTTCAACGCTGTTATAGATCTAATGAGAGCGATAGGCGAATCCAAAGCCCAGTATTAATATATTAGGGGATGACAGTAGAGTCATACAATATAATAACCACCTCTAAATGACTTAATTAATTACATTCATTTTTATAAAAGATATAATTGTATTTTTGTCAGTTTTGTCAGTCGATGTACAATTGTACAATAAAATAGAATTACTACTGGGCGTATGTCTAACTTTAGTGGTCTGCATTACAGGTGTAAGTTTTTTAACCACACCCAACAAATATTTTATCTTATTAAAAATGGTTTTTAATATATTACATAAATTTAATTCAAGCGTCACTATCTTATTGATATACATTGTTATAAATTATTGTATATATTTTCTACCTATCCTACCTGGTACACCGCCAATGAACCCATGTCTACCCGTACATACATATGAAAATAAAACTACAAATATACTTTTCGTGCAATTAATAAACAATCTCAATAAATTAAACGACCTAGGTTATGACCACTATTCTAACATTAGTACAATTTCTAGAGAAATATTGTGCAATATAATGATAAAAACCTTTATATGTTGTTGGAATATTTTATCTGTGCCAGTACTTACAATTTTCACTCAACTCTCGACTTTAGTAGTTGTATTTGCAGGAATATTATTACAAAAACAATTTACCAATAAAAAAATTGTGCTAATAACGATATTCCAAAAATTTAGACTCAAATACCGAGGAAATATTCCAACATATATGGGATATGAATTTGGATTGCTTTGGTTAGTCGGGCTGCTATTTATGGTAATTATACCGCAGTACCTGATAATGCAGTATGACATAAAATTTACTAATGGTGTTATTTTTCAAATAGCATTCCAAACGCTTTATATACACATTACAATATTTTACTACAAAACAATATATCCATTCAAACATATTTGGTTGCTAACTCTTGTTAAGTATTTTTTAACATATCCAATAACACAACAGAGACAAATAGGAACACTAACAATCTAAATCTAGAAGCAAACTTTGCCTTCGCCAACATTTCACCATTTTTAACAATGGACATCATCAAAAATTTAAATCAAAATAAACCAAGCGGGCCCTCCCCTATTCCGATCAAAATACTGAAATTAACCAATCCAAAAATTTATATACAACTGACCCACATTTTTAATAGCTGTCTAACCAAATCATATTTCCCAGAAAGATTTAAAAAAGCCGTGGTAACTCCAATTTACAAAAAAGATGATAAACTCGATCCCACAAACTACAGACCAATTTCTGTTATTAATCCTTTAGCAAAGGTGTTTGAAAAAATACTCTCGTTACAAATGCAAAGCTACATTAGAAAAAACAAATTGCTATTCCCACACCAATTTGGGTTTAGGGCTGGGTATTCTACACAGGATGCAATTTTATATTTAAGCGAATGTTGGCGAGCTGAGCTAGACTCAAACAACTATGTAGCTGTTGCTTTTCTTGACTTAAGTAAAGCATTTAATTCGGTAGACTACCATACCAGACATTACTTGGCAAATTATCACAACTAGGTTTTCATCCAACTGCTCTTAAACTTATAGAAAGTTATCTATACAATAGGGTTCAACAAGTTAAAATAGACAACATAACTTCCCCATGGGCGAGAGAACAACGAGGAATCCCCCAAGGGACTCTATGTGGCCCCTTACTCTTCTCCTTATACACCAACGACTTCCCCAACTACCTATCACACTCTGCTAATATTATTTTATATGCTGACGATACTGTAATATATACGACGGCTAAGGATCCACATGTAGCAACCCATTTATTAAGTGTAAATATCAATAAAATGTCGACAATTTATAACACTAATAGGATGAAATTAAACCCAGAAAAAACAGAATACTTACTACTATCACCTCGAAAACCCAACGAACAGACTAATAACATTAAACTAAATATTGACAATGCACCTCCCATAGAACAAAGCACTACAGTAAAATATCTGGGTGTATTAAGGGGGGGGGGGGGGTACCCCCTCCTTGGGTCAAATTTTCACATTTTGGGTTTTCTATTTCATCTGATGCAGAATTTAATGGGGAGTTCAAATCTTGAAACAGTTTGGCGGGATCTTTTTTAGTTCTCGAGTTATCGCTGTCTTTCCGTCTTTCAGTTTGTCCGTCAAAATTTAGGAGACAGACAGACAGACATGCTGTCAGACAGACATATTAGATACCACCAAACATTAAAACAGACATCAGAAATGAAATCACCGACCCCGAAAACCCCCATATTGATAATTTTAGTGAGTTGGTATGACGACATAGTGTCAAACATTACTGACCGTTAACAGACTACAGACAGTCAGGTTTGAGCGGGAAGGTTCAAATTTTAAAGCAAATTATCTCGGAATTACATTTCACGATATTTCCATTTTTCAAAATACTACTCCTCCGCCATTTTTGAACCAATTTTCATAATTTTTTTATACATTGGTGCTGTCAGTAATAAAACATACTTGCCACATTTTTTAATTTTTATTCCTAACTGCTCCAATGTGGCATTTTTCATGATAAAACCCATATTTTTAAGTGAAAAATAATATTTCTAATTATAAAATGAAAATTAAATCGAAATTTTATTTTCTGCCAAGTATGTTTCATGTGCAGAACCGTCCTGAGGAAAATAGTGTTAATTTCACCAAATTTGGACGAAAACTGACGGTAGAGTAGCGTTTTAAGTGAATTTTGCATTTGCGCACCTGCCCGCTAGAGGGCGACGTAAAATTACAAATATTTTGGTTATGATCATTATTTGACCTCCCTGTGGTTGCTCGAACCCCACAAAAGATACATAGTTACATTCAAAGTAGTAGTAATGGCCATGAAAATATAGGGTATTAAGGGGGGGTACCCCCCCCTTAATAAATAAATACCTTAATTGGAAAGAACAAATCGAAAAATCTCTTCAAAAAATGGCAATTGCACTGTCTTGTATTCGAAAAATAAAAGGCCAACTACCCAATTCAACTAAAATCAATATATATAAATCGCTTGTCTTGCCACATCACCACTACTGCTGTATGTTATTAACCTCACTCCACAATCGACATGGTTACAAAAAGTTATTATACAAATACGAAAAAATACAAAATATGGCTTTGAGAACAATTTTTGGTAAAAAAATAAGGGATTCTACTGGGACAGAACTTCGAGAAAGGGCAAAAATACCTACACTTTCTCAATATAGGAGCTTCTTCGGCCTAATTTTCTTATTTAGATACATATATAACTTAAGCAAACCATTCAAACTCCTAGAGCTACCGTATTTAAAACGTAACAATACGCAATTAAATTCTAGAACATACAATCTGAAACTTCCACGCACAACAAGTACACAGGGCCACTACAATATTAGTACATACCTAATAAAACAATGGAATGCCCTGCCTATATCAATACGCAAAATAAAAAAATTCCAAACATACAAATTTAAACTACACAAACACTTATTAACTAGGTATAACAGGGGGGAAATTACATAGATCTTTAATTCTTTTTGTTAATTGAATTTTATTTGTTATACCTTTTTTGTGATTTCAATAATATATATAGCAGCCCGGCTCTGTGTAGTACCTTTATTGTATATGTGTGTATATTAGAATACTGTATGTATGTGTGTGTGTATGTGCTGTCTGTATGTATATGCGCTGTATGTGTTGTGTATAGCATACAGTAGGCATGGGTAAATTAATATGTTTTCTGTGCAATATCTACTGTATATTAAAATCCTTTAATACTTTATGTAGGGCGAGGCGGTCTACCGTAGGTAAGTCAGTCTGTCTAAGACAGCTGTTTGATTATAGACGCTTATTCACCTAAATTATCAGTATCGTGTACTATGTATTGCGTATACTGCCTTCGTAGCCCTAATAAGGCTTAGAAGTATTTGTGAATAAAAGAATTATCTTATCTTATCTTATCTTATCTTATATTCTACTATCAAAATGGTTCTCGAAATGTTGTTCTTTTTACTCCAGGATTATACTCAAGAATGGAAGCAATCGTTCAAAAAATTAATGAAACATTTGAAGCTTTAGGTTACTCTCAAACAACAATAAATACAAAATATATAAAATTTTCAAATAAAATTAAACTAACTTGTTCAAAGAATTTTTCATTTGAGATAACTGGAGATTTGAAAACTATATTAGGCTTTGATGGATTTATGAATGATAATATAGAGGTTGAGTGGCATCAATATTGGAACATTGCTATAGGAAAGACAGATAACTTATCACTTAAGCAGAAACCTAATCAACGTAAAGATTTTTCTAAAATTAGTCCATTTTCATGTGATTTGGTAAGAGGAAGACAAAAATTTATTCATTTATAGTGATATAACATCTCATACAATTGTTGGTAATACAACAGCGCCATTATTACGTACATTACCTATCACACTTCAGCAAAATAAGATTATCTCAAGTGATTTTAGGAAAGTTTATTATAGACCTATAGCAAACAATATTATTAATCAAATAGCAGTTGAGATACGAAACGAAAAAGGAGAACTTTTGCTATTTAATGCAGGATTCACTCTAATCACCTTACACTTACGTCAAAAAAAGAAATAATAATGCAGCAAACTGTTTTATATTTACCTTCTAATTCATCACCTGAAAGATTTCCACAGAATAAACCATCAAATTTTAATGTAGAATTATCACAACCATTACGTTTGAGTGGGATGTGGATGGTGGGATTATCAGAAATTACTTACTTGGCTTCAATGTATAATATTAATGATACTCTAATTACTACACAAGGAGTTCGTGGAAAAATAAAGAGATATATATTACCTGCCAGTTGCTATGACAATATAGAAACCTTGATTGAACAATTGAATGCGAGTGGTTTAGATATGAGAGTAAAAATTCAATTTAATACAATATATAATACTATTTCGCTTCACTTTTTGAAAAAAATCAAACGTAGATGTTTTCATAGTGATAAATTGATTCGAATGCCAGGTTTGTTGGGGTTGGAAGAAGAAAATTACTTTAGTAAAAAAACGCTTCCAAGTTATTAAACAAAATGGATATTTGCAAATAAACCGTTCTATGATGCTCGATGAAGATACTTTTTTCATTCAAAAAGCTTGTGATTTCTTTAGTGGTAATATTAATATTTATTCCAATATAAGTGCAAATGTTATAGTAGGACATCAATTGAAGCCATTATTGAGAACAATTCCATATGAAGGTGACTATGGGTCTTTGGTTCATCGTGAATTCAACAACATAAATTATAAGCCTGTTGATATGCAAAACATTGAAATAATAAACATTCAGTTAAAAGATGATGATGGAAATTTGATAGACCTTAATTCTGGGACTGTAGTTGTTACTTTATTATTATTAAAGCATCAATAAACGTTGACTAAAACAAATCATTGTTTCTTCATTTTATATTACTAATTGATATTTTTAATCAAAAGAATGTCAAGCGTTGATAATTACTTAGTTAAGGGTGGTTCATATCCTGATCCTACTGATCCTTTAGGAAAAAGAAGAATTGGTCAAACCACACCATATCGCCTTCTAATGCACTATAAACAAGATGGAAGAGGACGGGGAAATAGTAGTGGAAGTCTCCCTTATTTTCGAGGTGGTTTAAGAAGTCGACGTTTGAATACACGAACTATCTATGCTAGGTATGGGCAGCGTGGTCGTGGATTATTTGGAAATATTGTAAAAATGGCAGCAAAAATCATTCCAAAAATTGCTAAACCTGTTGCACGAGCGGCTCTTCGTAAAGGAGTACCATTACTCAAAAAATCAAGTAGAAAAATAGTTAAACAAACTATGCAACAAATTGCTAAAAAAAACCAAACTAACAACTAGACGTGTAGCAAATAAAATAATTTGTGAGGTTCTTAATGCAAATGTATCAATAAACGAACCACAAAAAAGGAAAAGGATAAAGGTTAATAAATATCAAAGGAGAAAGGTTACCAAAGGTCAAAGACACGATTGTGATGATATTTTTAGTTAATTTTGTTAAAATCTATAACAATGAGTGAAACAATAGATGAATTAAATTTATTTAGCAACTTTACTACACAGAGTATTATTAATGAAAGTTTTGAACATGAAGTATATCCAATAACAACACTTGGAATTGGAACTAGTGTAATCGATTTTGTAATTGAAAAATCAGATTAATATTATACTGTAGGAGGTGATACAACTCTACAATTAGTCTATGAAGTATCAACTACAGCTCGACCAAATAATGGTGTGGTTTCAATAACACCATTAACCTTATCAACATTATTCTCTAATATTAATGTATTGATTAATGAACGTCAGGTTGAACCCAGTACCTCAAACTATGCTTACAAAGCATTTTTAAAGGCTGTTTTAGTTAATGATAGAAATACTAAAGAAACAATACTTACGGCAGCTGGATATGCAGAGCAAACTGCAAATGGAGTTCCTATTGTTTTTGAAAATGCTATTTAAAATAACCTGAAGCGTTGAAAAGATCACAATATCAAGTACAAGGATTATTATTTATTGATATCTTTGATCAAATAAAAGTACTGCCACCAAGAACAAGTGTTAGAATTACTTTAACAAGAGCACCTGATAACTTTAGTTTAACTTGTGGAGATGATATTGAAGGAGGTAGAGTAAATATTACAAAAGCTGTCTTAAAAACAAAACGAATAAAAATAGAAGATAGTCTCATGAAAGAACATGTTGATCTTCTACAGAGGGAAGATTTTATATATCCATTCATACAAAATGAAGTTACAACTTTTACAGTTGGTAATGGTCAGAGATCACATGTACGTGAAAACATATTTGCTGGCAACAATACTCCGAGATTTATTATTTTGGGAATGATTCGTAATGATGCATATAATGGTATATATGGACGTAATTCAATGGCATTTCAGCATTTTGATGTAAATTTTTTACAAATAACATTGGATGGAAAAGTTCTTAGTGGTGTCACTTATAAACCAAATTTTGGTGCCAATCAATATATAAATGAATACTTCACTAGTCAGAATAACCTTACTTCTATCATACGAGGCACTAGTAACACAATTACTCCTACTAGCTTCCGTGATATGTACCCTTTCTTTATTTGGAACCTTGCTCCAGATGGTTACTTAGATAGTGATGATTTCTTACCTAGACATGTTGGCAATGCAAGATTAGAGTTGCAATTTGCTAATGCACTACCAGCAACAATAAACATTATTCTCTGGATGGGATATGATAAGAGTCTCAATATAAGTAAAGACAGTAATGTAACTATCTTTTAAAATAAAAGAAATGTTAAACTCATATGATTTAAATGATTATCCTGTTGGTAATCATTATAGAGGATCTTTTCCAGTGGATAAGCTTCCTCAGATAGATTCTAGAGAGATGAGCTTCATTAGTAATATTCAACCAAGTCATTTGCCTGGAACTCATTGGGTAGCTATATATGTATGTGATGGTAAAGGTGAATATTTTGATTCATTTGCTCAATATCCAACTCCAAGAATTGAAGATTGGTTGGTTCGTAATACAATTGTATGGGAAAGAACACGTCAGATAATTCAGCATCCTTTTCATACAAGTTGTGGTGGATATTGCTTATATTATTTATGTGAGCGTCCAAAAAATGTCAATCCATTGAAAATATTTAGTAGTGAGTTGTTGCATAATGAAAAAGTACTAGCATGCTGGTTGAGAAGAAAGACTAAAAAGAGATGATGTTATTTTATATATTATGTAATATGTATATATGTGTGTGTGTGTGTATGTTAATTATATTTAATCATGTAGATGTATTTATATATAGTTGTGTGTCAATATCATTTAGTCATATAGTATATAAAAATATATTATAAAAAGTTGAGTGGAAAAAATTTCCTTTTTTTTTTAAATTATGAGGGAAACTTTGAATTTTTATAGCCGACATCATCAATATATTATACAAAATAATTATTAAATGTGTTAGTTATATAACAAAATACACATTGAAGATATAATAAGTCACACAAAGCAGATATATAATATTCCTTATATACAAGAGACATATAACAAAATAAACATTGAAGATATATAAGTCACACAAAGCAGATAATTATTTCCTTACACGCAAGAGTTAAATAATTATGAATAATATGAAAGAGTTAATCATCTAGTTTCATTTTCTTTTCGTCTTTATGACATATGGTAGGTAATTTTCTTTTATACATTTCTTTAGAAATGTTGGACATTTTTGGTGGTGTTGAGAGGGAAGTAGGATGAAACAGATTCAAATGATGTTGGTTGGGAAGATAAACCGCGTTGTCTAATTTTTGTTTGAGGAAATTGATGCAATGCTCAACTCCAAAATTTGCTGAAAGCAAAACTTGGTTGTGGGACTTCAAATTGGTTAATATTGTTTCGCCATTTGCATAACGAACATGAATATGTGGTGCAATGCAACATTGAGGATGAGGTGGTGATTGTCGCATTACATGAAACTTTTTGAAAAAATCTGATTTGATATTCATCCCACTTGTAAACAATATTGTTTTAAATTTATTATCTTTTTGTTTGTATGGCCAGATTCCAACGTAGTTTGTCCCCTTGAAGGTGTAAATGAAACTCGTTAGTGATTTGCTCAATTCCACGCATTGATGATTGGGAAGAGTTATTTCCTTTGAAGTAGCAACATCATGAAGCATATTTTGTAGTTGTATCAAAGCTTCCGTTGCTCGATCATCATTGTCAAAAGTGAAGGCAGTATGCAAGAGCCTATCACTGATTTCAACAGTATTCGAAAGCATCATAAAGTGAAGTTGAATTCTTTCAGAGATTAATCGTTTCTCACTTAATTCATCAAATTCATCTGCTTCATCTGCATCAAATGTTAATTTGTTTACTTCTTCTGGGATTAGTAATATCGAATCATGTAGTGAGATTATGGCTTTACCAGCATCGACTTCTACTCCTGAGGCAATGGCAATATTCCTTTCTTTTTGAAGATTTGTAATATAGCCAAATGTTGAACTATCGAAGGAAACATAATTGCCAGGATGAAGAATAAAGTGTATTTGTGTGTTGATGAATGGACAACAGACTTCGAGATAGTGTTGAAGAAGAGCGATAGCTGTAGCTGAGATAGGTAGCCACCCTCCATTGATGGTATCTGTAAGGTTGACAATTTCAGTATAGGTAGATGGTTGAGTGTTTGATGACTGAGCAACTTTAAAATTAAAACCAAAATGTAACTCGGTTTTTTTGTCATATATACAAATTAGCTCACTCATTTTCTCCCACAAAGTAATAATATCCATATCGAATAATTTGAATATCCTACATTCTTGATTGTTCTCTGGATTAATTGTTGGTTTATAATTCCAAATTAGAAGAAACATTGATTTTGTAGTTGCATGAAAATCGAAGAGTGAGTTATCAGCAGAAAATGTAGCTTTCAACGATGATGGTCCCAATATTTTTTCAAAACTTTCATGATTAAGGTTGTCACGAATGAAGGTAAAAACAGAAGATGGAATTGTAAAAGTTTCTGATGGTGGGAATATTGAAAGATACAATATCTTGTGACTTTTGCACTTTGAGGCAATCATTTGTTGGGCAGTATAATGTTTCGTCTTCCAACCCCGTCTTCCAACTGATAGCAGGCCCTCATTATAAAATGAGCATAATGAGAAGGGATGCGAGTAGGATGATTACGAAAGGTGTTGACAGTGAGTGGGAACTTTTGGTTGGAGGAGTCGAAATAAAACCCAAATGAATTGTCGGATACTGAGATCTCATTTTCGTTGGTTGTTAGATCCATGAGTGAGTGAGATGAATAAGCTATTTGTCAATTATTTAAAATAATTAATGAAAACAAATTATAATTGGAGCCCAATTTGGAATCCAATTGGAGCCCTCATTCAGGTTTGCTTAGTGATACCATAGCAACCATCTAGGTACATCGGTGAAACTTTGGTAAAATATCGCCATTCGCAATACCCAACGCCAACGTGACAGAGTTGAGAGCAAAAATTGTCCAGTGCACTCTGGCTGGAGAACAAAATCTAACTTTTCGAATATGTATGTTACCATAGCAACGAGACATCATACGGCAATCCTACTCGTATATAAAAGAGCAGTGGGCAACCCCAACCCACACACACCAGAACCAGTCGATATAGTAAAGTAATCTCAAGTTACAGGTGGTATGAAGAATTACTTCAGATGAGGTTTCCATAGCAACAGTGGGATGCTAGTTCCTAGAAAATGTTTACAAAACTTTTATATAACCGATCTCAACATCTGTTATAACTGGGAAGGGAAGGCAGCCCCAGCAGCATTGTGTAGGAGGGAAATAAATATACCAGCACAATCAGAAACAACCTTGTGACGTTAAAATACATTCATACTCACAGAGCGATTTGCTAAATGGCGAGATTTAAGGGCCGATTTATACCATTTACAGGATGAATTTTTACAAAATGACTCGGCTACAAGTCTTAGGATACCCTGTTATGTATAATCGTATGATTTATTGCAAATGTTTATGTATAATCGTATGATTTATTGCAAATGTTTAGACATAGGCATGTACCCTATTGTGTACGGTAAAATTGTCTGTTACAATTATAATGTTTATTATGGAATTAACTCGGACGTGTATTATTGTTCTATACACCTCACATGGACACCGTTGGGCGCCAATCTATGTGGGACATTGGCATTTACACTAAATTTTGGATAAAATTATGCATATTTTGTGAAAATAGAACCAATTTGGAATATGTGTGCCAAAATTTGATGTTCTACCTCACAACAGAAATTTTTTATGGACCATTTTAAAATGATTGTTTTTTTTGTCACACCCTTTAGAGCTTTATAGCGCTACCCAATGATGACTTGATGGTATACACTCCACTCCACTACTGCAAGCGACCTATGTATATAAGCGACCACGTGGGGAATATACCACCACTTCACCACCGATATCCACTAGCACCTGATAAATCGGATATGGCCTGGTGAGGAGGGAGCACAGCTTGGATTAGAGGGGGGGGGGGGGGGGGGGGCGAACCGGCCATCGCGAAACAATCACTCCAAATATCAATAGTTGACGCCTTGCTGACTGAGCTAACTAATCTAAATGATGTACGCTTTCTTCAACAGAGTTACAGAAATTTTAAACTGTCTTCTGTTTTGTTTTGGAGTTTTGGATTGTATAGTATTGCTGTATCAAGTACAGTAGCTCTATATATTTAGAGTAGCTTTATATTATTTTTGCGGGTGTCTTGACTACCACGATATGAATTGCAATATTTACGCTGTTTTTCGTCATTCTTTATAATTATTTTGGGATTTCCCATACCTCTAACATTACCAAATTCCAACATGATTGATATCTAGCAATGTTCAAACGGAATTCAAATGGTTTAATTAGATTAATTTTACCATGTTGTAACAAGAGAGTTTATACTTAAATATGAAAATTGATACATTTGTGCAGCTAAAAAAGCTTGACTCTAATTGGTATTGAAAAAAATTGACAATCCGTTCAGTTTCCACTACAGTATATAGAGCTACTTGGCTGTATTGTATTGCAAGGCTGTGCACTAGGCAAAATTGTTGTCAAGACAACAGTATTACATTTCAAAAGAATTACTCAATTCGAGAACTTTAGTTCCTGTCAAAATTGTTTGATTCAACGTTTATTACCACTCATACTTCATATGTATGTCTTTCTCGACAGTTCCGTTATGAAAACTCACTTGTGATTTCTGTGGAAATGGAACCTCCAAGAAAAAAACAGAAGACCGTTCAACATTTCTGTAACTCTGTTAAAGAAAGCATACAAATTTTAGTGAAACTTTTATACACGCCGTATCTTGATTGCCTCCAAAATGAGGCGCTTTCTTTGGACAGTTTCATGGACGAAAACCTACCATTTCGGTACTTTGTCGGATTGAACATTACAATTAGAAATGTGAAACGAATACTATCAGAGGTCATCAGTGAAACTTTCAAGAATGTGAGACGTGGATATGAGATCCACGGTGCGGATGTGAATCCCACACCAGACCACAAAAAGGTCCTCTTTAACATTAAACTAAAGTACAAACTTTCACAATCAGAATCTGTGGTACCAGGAAAATCTATGGCAAAATACGACATATCGGATGTCAAAAACGATCTAACGGGCTCCAAAATTTAATTTTCTCGGATTGCTCACTCCATCATTCCATACCAGCACACCAGAATTCTTCTGCGTGGCCAATCCGCAAACCATGAAGACACATTATATTAGAAGAAATAATTGGCCCACCCCCAATTCTCACGGCCCATTCGTGTCATCAAGCTTCACTCAGACACGTACCCCGAAGTTTTGGGTGGACAATGCATATCTGAATTCCAAAGGGGTCCCAATTGGAAAAGTTCTGTACAGATTTTCGAGGTAAGAATTGAGTAGCAAAAGATTTATAGTTTGTTATATATAGTGTTTTTATTGAGCCACCTTTAGAAATAAAGGAGCAGTCCGAGTTTGCCTAATGTGGGATTTGAACCTAATGCTTTGGGTACTACTACACCTTGTGTACACCCCAAGCTAAATTTTTTACACTTGCTGTTTCACCACATTTTGCGATCAATTATTGTTCTAGACCATCATTTGAATTATTTTGTTTATATAAATTATATTCTACAACATAATTTTATGTTCTAGAACGTTACTTATGTTCCTAGCTAGTATTTCTGAACTTGTTAATTACAACTCATTATCAACCAATTACTCTAGTATAATGTTCTCGAGCATTTAAAACAACAGAAAGTGATTTAAAATAAAACTGGACGTAATAATATTCATATGTCAGTCTGGTAAATTGATTATATAACAATTTGTTAAAAATGTTGAAAAATAATAGCTATTCTCAGTTACGTTCTAGAACATGAAAATTATGTTCTAGAACATGTTTTGTTTCAAAAAATAATTCCATTTATGTTCTAGAACATTATTAAATAACCAAGCAAGATGTATTGTCAAGTTCAAAAAAATTAGCTAGGGGTGTGCACAAGGTGTAGTAGTACCATGCTTTGTAACAATTTTAATTTGCAAAAAAAGTAAATTCCTAGCTTCTCTGTTCTGGTTGGTTCTGTAGACTGAATGTTGTAGCAGCATCTTACCACGGGTACTCTGAAACTTGTGCACACGATAAGAGCGAGTTCAATGTGTATTATTTATAAACTGGGAAACCCAAATATTGCTCTCATCTGAGAGAAAACTTCTTTCTGAAAATTCAGAAAGAATATTTCTACTTTCCAAAATGATTTCATTTCATTTCTGAATCACCACTGAAAGCTTTTCGCTTTTCGGTTTTCAACATTTCTGTCTCCAACATCAAATCGATCCAATACTCTGTTTTTTAAATTTTTGGGCACACTCATTGGCTGGTGACTCGGTGAATCGATTAGGTTCTAATCCCACATTAGACAAACCCAGACCGCTCCATTAATCCGTAGGTTCACAATCATTTTCTTATTTGCTTGCAGAATCGCAGGACAGCCTATCATGTACAACCTTGCAAAACTCAATTGTCAACATATAAGCTCCTATTTGGTCACGGGAACATTCAAGACTAATCATCCACTGATGCTGATACCATACACATTCAGAACTGTTGGAATAGATGGTGTAACAGGAGAAACATTACAAACGTTGGAAAATGAGAATTCACTTCTCTAACCCCAGAAACAATTTTGGACAATTGATGCACGAACTATGTGCAGCAAAATTTTATTAAAACATTGTTTTTGTAACGCTTCGAAACATGTAACAAACAAGTATGTTTCTAGAAACACTCTTATAGTGTAATTGGAAGAATTGTGATTTCAAAATTAAAAGTCATAAATTTATCATATATATATTTTAACTTATATATAACATATGAATAATATGCACTGCCCAGCATTTGTAAATTTAGTAATTATGAAGACAAATGAAATAAATGCTACTGTTTGTATTTAAGAAAAGTGATGTTTTTATTCTACAGATGATATTTCGGCTATATTGCATAGCCTTTATCAAATCTATTTTTTATTATTCTTATTTGAATTTGTTTACATAGAATATCGTAATTCTTAGTTTGTTGTTAAGGTAACCTAGACTTAATATAATAAAGTTTTTATTGTTGAATGTAGTCATGGAAGGAGTTCAAGCCCTTTAGATTAGTGAGCAGCATACCAATACAAAATCGTTCTGATTTTCTTAGTTTCTTTATTGTTTCTACACAGTTGTCCCTTCTTGGTAATTGATCAATCAAAATAAATTTCAAGTTTTTGGAGGATTTGTTGTGTTTTTTGATGAAATGCACGCCGATATTGCAACTTTTCACACCTTTTTTTATATGAGATTTATAATTTCCAAGCCTCTTCTTGAAATTGATTGTTGAGCCAACACCCTGTAAATTGCATTCTATGCAGATAGCTAAATATACTACATTTTCTGAGTAACAGTTTAATCGTTTGTTTATTTTAAAAGTCTTGCCTGTAGCTACACATTTGAAATGGTTGGTTTCAATTAAGTAATTTTCACAACAGTCACACTTTTTAGCGCTACAATTGTAACAACCAGGATTATCAATGCATGATAATTGTTTGTATGGATTGGATGGTGCTAGAAGTTCTTTTAGGTTTGGGTTTCTTTTATATGCAACAATTATTTTGTTTCGTGGTAGTATTTTCCTTGCCATTTCGTTTGACTCTAATATACCATAATGTTTATTGATAAGTCTTTTAAAGTTTGGAGCCATTGGGTTATACGTTGTTACTAAAACTGTTGGATTTTTAATACTTTTGTTTTTTCCTTTATAATTTCTTGCTTCCGATCTTTGCATGTTCCTAACTTCTTCAAAGACTGTATTTACATGATCTGCATTATGTCCACACTTAATTAGGTGGTTCTTGTACACGTTACCTTGAGTCACGTAGTCTTTATCTTTTGTGTTAATTCTTTTCAACCTTAAGGCAACTCCTTTAGGAATTCCGTTGATTTGGCATTTAGGGTGGGCAGATTTACTATTTAAATATATATGTGAATCTGTAGGTTTACTATACACTGATGTTGTTAACTGATTATTTTCAATTGTTATGTTTAGATCTAAAAAGTGTAACGATTTAGCACCTATATCCAGTGTAAACTTAAGTTTTGGATCCAATGTATTTAATAGCTTAAAGAATTCGAATAGACGCCTTTTTGAACCACGCCATATGGAGAATATATCGTCTCTGTATCTAAACCAACATCTTAATTCAGGGTATCTTTTTTTCTTGTTAATTACTTTTATATCAATATCTCCTGCCACTATGTCAGTGTAAGAACAAGAATTTTTGGGTCCCATTGCAGTGCCGTCTGTTTGTATTCAAAACTCATTTTGATACTGTGATACGTTGTTTTTTAGGCAAATTTCCAATGCTTCAATAATGCAGTCAGAAGGTATATCAAACAAGTGTATATTTTCTTTTAATTTATTAGAAACTATATTGATCCCGTTTTTGTTGTCAATAGAAGGAAACATATTAATAATATCAAAACTAATCAATATATCATTATTTGCAATTTCATGTAAATTTAATTCGTCTATTATTTCCAGCATGTGTGAGGTATCTTTTACCCGATGTGGTAATGTGTTAGCTATCTTTTTGCAGTATGTTTCTACAAATTGAGAAAGATTTTCTGTTGCGCTACCACAACCTGATGTTATTACACGCGCAGGTGCTTGTTCTTTGTGTAGTTTTATTCTTGGATAATTTGTGCCCGGTGTAGGTTCAGAGTTTAATAAAATATAATTTACCCATTTATTTCTTAGTCCAAGGTCTTTCCATTTTTCAGTCCAGTTTGTAATTTGGTTTAAAATTGTAAAACTCGGGTCTTTTTCAACTTTTTTAAATGATCCACAATCCATTTGCTCTTTTAGTTTTTTGTTGTCTGTTTCCTTATCAATGAATACAAAAGAATTTCCTTTGTCTTGTAATCTCATAATATATTCCTTATCATTTATGTTTGTTTTTCTAAATTTATTTAACGCTTCTCTTTCTTGAGGATCTATGTTGTCTCTTACTTTCTTTAACTTAGTATCTTTAAAAATATCTTTCTCAATACTGTCAAGAAATACTTCGATTGCTGGAATATTGCATTTTGGTGGATTTCGTGTTGATGCTATGTGTGGTGGAAATAATGAATTGTCAACTTTGTCTGCTGATTCTATATTAATTACTTCCATATTGTCTTTATAAAAAAACGCTTTCCATAGCACTTTTCTTTTAAAATTTTGCTAATTTCTTTGTATATCATCCCAATTGACACTCATTGGCTGTGGTACAAATAAAGGCCCCAAACTACATAATTTAATAAGTCCGGGATCAATTTTTTGTTCTGTTAAATTAAATACTTTTACGTTACTATTTGTTGTTACATTAACATTTCCAATGCTTTCATTTTCCTGTTCTAGAACATTTAAGGATTTCTCCAAATTTCCTAGACTTTCTTTATTATTTTTTGACATAATATCATTTACTAATGATCTCATTTTATTTCTAAACACATTAATATTGTTGTCATTTACATATGAAAGGTTGTAAATACCATCACTACTGTCTATACACATTTTACCGAACTTGCATACGTACACGCCACATTGATAACTATTAAATTGTACTCTTTTTATTGGTGGTTCTATTATGATTTCGATGTCCAAAATGTTGTTTTTCAATGCCTCTTTTTTAATCC
Organism: Nemertoderma westbladi; assembly: GCA_032718475.1. Classification (NCBI taxonomy): domain Eukaryota; kingdom Metazoa; phylum Xenacoelomorpha; order Nemertodermatida; family Nemertodermatidae; genus Nemertoderma; species Nemertoderma westbladi. The sequence continues at coordinate 5,196 of JAUCBJ010008427.1, read as the reverse complement.
AATATTTTAAACTGTTTATAATCTTTATATTTTGTCCACCCATAGAATCTAAGTAAAATATTTTTCGTGATTTCGGTTTAAATATTACTAAAACCCAATGGTTACCATTCATAAGGACTGGGAAGTATAAACCATCGTAATTGAATATGTTTATTTTTGAAGTCCATTGTTTTATGGCATTGTATCCCCCACGTTCAGAGTTTAATATTTCAAAAAAATGTGTGTTGAATGTTCTGTTCAAAGTATTCGTGTTGCAATCGCACCAATATCTAAGCAAACTTTCCACAATATTGTCAGTTAACCATCCCTCCTCTTTTAAACTGTCAATATCCGTTTCGTAAATAGGTATTTCCGCAATAGTGCTTTTAAAATTACTATCTGCATCACCTTTAAACAATACACTTTCAGATAATATAATCATGCTGTCTTTATTTTGATTTTCTATGTTGTATGACAATTCAATTATGCTGTTGCTGTCTTCATGTTGATTTATTTTGTTTTCGCCTGAGTCTGATATTCCGGATAATTCTATTATGCTGTCACTCTCTTCATATTGATTTATTATGTTATTGCCTGAGTCCAATATTCCCGATAGTTCAAGTATGTTGTCATCGTTAATATTTATATTGTTATCTTGTACATGTACAGGCACACTAATATTTTTCCCGTTTAGTTGCTCACTAATATCTTGTTGTTGAAGTTTTGCTTCTGAATGCAGACATAGACCATCGCGTTTGTATTTATTTATTTCTCTTTTGGAATAATACTTGAAAGGTTTGTAATACGCTCAATTAATTTATTTTCTAGTTCCATACGGTCTTCATTGTTCGTAACCTTGTTTAATATCTGGTTTTGTTTTGCCTTTAGCTCATCCATGTTTCTCTTATTGTGGTTCAAAAAAAATACTAATTAATTTTTTTGAACATTTCTTTAAAGATGAATTGACTTTTGTACATAAAATGTTATCAGTTGCGCCGCAATGAAATTTTACTTTTAAACCAAGTGGTATACTTCCACATCGTTGGTGATGTCTTAGGTACTCAACATGGTGTTTATATCGTGCGTACTTCTCACTACAATGTAATAATTCTTTCTGAACGGAACATAAACTTTGGTCCATAATACAAAACAGCTTCAAAGGGAACAGTGTATAAATGAAGATAATATTTATAACATATGAATAATATGCACTGCCCAGCATTTGTAAATTTAGTAATTATGAAGACAAATGAAATAAATGCCACTGTTTGTATTTAAGAAAAGTGATGTTTTTATTCTACAGATGATATTTCGGCTATATTGCATAGCCTTTATCAAATCTATTTTTTATTATTCTTATTTGAATTTGTTTACATAGAATATCGTAATTCTTAGTTTGTTGTTAAGGTAACCTAGACTTAATATAATAAAGTTTTTATTGTTGAATGTAGTCATGGAAGGAGTTCAAGCCCTTTAGATTAGTGAGCAGCATACCAATCCAAAATCGTTCTGATTTTCTTAGTTTCTTTATTGTTTCTACGCAGTTGTCCCTTCTTGGTAATTGATCAATCAAAATAAATTTCAAGTTTTTGGAGGATTTGTTGTGTTTTTCAATGAAATGCACGCCGATATTGCAACTTTTCACACCTTTTTTTATATGAGATTTATAATATCCAAGCCTCTTCTTGAAATTGATTGTTGAGCCAACACCCTGTAAATTGCATTCTATGCAGATAGCTAAATATACTACATTTTCCGAGTAACAGTTTAATCGTTTGTTTATTTTAAAAGTCTTGCCTGTAGCTACACATTTGAAATGGTTGGTTTCAATTAAGTAATTTTCACAACAGTCACACTTTTTAGCGCTACAATTGTAACAACCAGGATTATCAATGCATGATAATTGTTTGTATGGATTGGATGGTGCTAGAAGTTCTTTTAGGTTTGGGTTTCTTTTATATGCAACAATTATTTCGTTTCGTGGTAGTATTTTCCTTGCCATTTCGTTTGACTCTAATATACCATAATGTTTATTGATAAGTCTTTTAAAGTTTGGAGCCATTGGGTTATACGTTGTTACTAAAACTGTTGGATTTTTAATACTTTTGTTTTTTCCTTTATAATTTCTTGCTTCCGATCTTTGCATGTTCCTAACTTCTTCAAAGACTGTATTTACATGATCTGCATTATGTCCACACTTAATTAGGTGGTTCTTGTACACGTTACCTTGAGTCACGTAGTCTTTATCTTTTGTGTTAATTCTTTTCAACCTTAAGGCAACTCCTTTAGGAATTCCGTTGATTTGGCATTTAGGGTGGGCAGATTTACTATTTAAATATATATGTGAATCTGTAGGTTTACTATACACTGATGTTGTTAACTGATTATTTTCAATTGTTATGTTTAGATCTAAAAAGTGTAACGATTTAGCACCTACAGTCCCGCTCTCAAAAAGCATTCCTTTGATCAAACATTGATCAAACTTTGATCAAACATTGATCAAACTTTGATCAAACATTGATCAAACTTTGATCAAACATTGATCAAAGTTTGATCAAAATGTGTCCATAGAATATCATTGAAAGTAGCATTGACATTGAAATGACATTGATGGCATATTGAAATGACCTTGAAATCGATGGACCGAAATTCCAGACTTTCTGTCTCATATTGAAATGACATTGAAATGATTTCAAGGTAACAGTTTACATCGCTCTTCTGCGGCATGCCTTTGAACTCAGATTCCCGCCGAGAACTGGCTTTTGTTAATGGCCAAGCCGCGATGTGATTGACAGGGCGGTGGATGGAGCTTGCTTGACTTTGTGGATGGACAGCGATTGGATTTACAAGGCGGTGTTGTGGTAGTGTCCCAGACTGAGTTTTGTTCTTGTAGGGCAGGGCCTATTATTACACCAACAACTAGTTCAGAAAAACAGCCTTTGGAATATTTTTAAATTATTGTTATATTAGAAATTAGTTTCAATGTTCCTTAAATCAGAATCAAGGCCAAAGACCTCCATTGACGTAGCAGCGCGATGGCTGCCGTTGCATTGCATTTGCTTATACAGTAATTGTGTAAATTCGACAAGCTTCCTTCCTGCCCCTGTCTCTAATTATACTAATAAATGTAAATAAAGAAATAAATAAATCCAAGCGCCAGCGCCAGCGCACCCCCTAAAATACCTTCTAAAAATTTACGTAATTTAATTTTAATACTCTGATAAGGTAATTTTATTGAAAACCTAATTTGTTTTAAAGTAAACTATGTTATGTACATCATTAGTTACGTATTTTTTAATTCAGTTTAACGTATTGTAATTATAATTTTTTAAATATTAAAAATCAAATTGGGTTAGTAATACTTATTCAATTATGCTCATTCATTTTTAATTAATGGAGGGTTTTAACCATCCGGCCGACAAGACAAACCACACTTTTGCTCACAGGTCGTTGTAAGACAAGGCATCAATATAACCCCAGTGATCCCATACCCTCTCTTGTTGTGGACTATTACTACATCATTGTACAAGCTGCGGACCTGCCCCCCCCCCCCCCCCCCCCCCCAGTGCCGGATTAAGCCTCTGGTGGCCCTAAGGCACATTTTAGTAATTTCCAAAAATGGCCCGAAAATTGATATTTTTCCGCAAACCCTTTAAAAATAAAAAGCTGCTAAAAACAACTGAAATTGTGAAATTGTTGCGAAGGAAATATAAAGTATTTTCGTTGGATGACTGACTGCAAATAACTACTAAGTACTTTAATAATAAGTAGGCCTACTTTGCAAAAATAGTTTTCATCAAGAATTGTAACATTACTAAACGGCATATAAAACCTTTGCTATAAAAAGTGTAATGGTTTTGGTAGAATTTCTCAAGCTTTAATTTTTTAATAAATTAATGGGACCATTACTGCATTACCCAAAATCTATTTGTTTAATTTGTAAAGCTACTATTCTGAAACTTTAACACAATGATCTGTGATCTTTTATATACTATGAAAACTGAGTATAGATAGCTTCATAAACCGTTTGTTCGAAAAATATGGCACTTTTTGAGCAGGTCGGTTTTTTCAAAATTAGGTGCAAAAAAAATTGTTACAAAATCGGCTCTAGAAGATCCAAATGGCCATGTTTTACAAAACCAACGATAGTAGTCCTAAAGCTGCTGAACATTTTGGTATATGTTTGATGGCAATTGAGTAAAAAATAAAATAGTAGTAGGGAATTTAGTGATGAAAAAAGTCAAAATCGACAAACTGATAAAAAGGTTGTTTTATACAGAGAGTCATAAATATCAGCAATATATTATGTTGTTGAAAAGAGCAGTTTTGAGGTCAAAAAATAATTAAATGTTGAATACCGATATCACCTTATGAAAGCCCTTCTATTAAAATAGAAAAAAATTGTGCAAATTTTGAAAATTTCATTTCTGTGGTGGTTAGAGTTGGCCCCCTTAAGGCTGACTAGGCTCCTGTAGGCATTTAGCAATTTTGATCGGATCGTGGGAATGTGTTATTTATATTCTGTAGGGTAGGTTTTGCACGGTAGGCCTACTTATCTTTACAGGACTTGCTGAGAAATATAACAGACCAAAAGTGTGGGCTTTGTGCAAAGATATAATATTTCTGATCTAGATTTGGACTTGCTGAGAAAGTAATGTTCTCCGATAGAATACAGTCTTGGAAAAAAGTACTTTTTGTCACTAATTTTAATTTACCAAATTCAATTATGCTTCCCAATTATGCTTTTAGGTTTTGCAGGAATTGCACCTAAAAGGCCATCGAATGCAAAATTCAATACACGAGGGCAGAACATCTGAATTTCGGTTAAATTAAATTTGTGTCAAGAAGTTAATTCTGACACGTTTTTTTTATCACCAACTATTCTATCTACAATTAATTTATCCTTTTTTTTATCTATTAGGGCCTATATTTATAAAAAAAAATAATAATAATAATTTCGCACTACCATATCTCCACGCCATACATTTACAATGAACAGTATTTCCAGTATGTCACCACGTCATTATTTGGTTGTACCAGAAAGTTTAAGAGCATAACTACAAATAATTCCTCACAAATGAATAAAATTAAATTCTCCATTGTTCATAATACAGATGTCGCAGTGTCCGAGTGGATACGGCGCCTGAACTGCTTACACAATAGTGTTTGGTGGCGCAGGTTCGAATCCGACTAAAGGCTGTAGAAATTTCGCACTGT